>RJWT010032950.1:0-14006 GCA_004365215.1 Cuniculus paca | reverse complement strand
ACAGGAAACGGCTTTGCCTTAGCCTGTCCCTTGCTTTCCGTGTTCGGATCCACATTTCTCCCTAGGGCCCTCTTCCTTTTGTCTGAGGACTTCCTTAGCATTTCTTGTTGTGCACGCCCACTACTGATAAGTCATTCAGATTTTTTGCTTTTCTTAAGTTTTTTTCCCCCTTTCCTTTCTATTTCTTTGGTGCTAGAGACCAAACCCAGCACCTGACAAATACCCCCATCCCTATTTATTTTAAGCGTGTTAGAAAACATCTGGATTTTTTAAAAATGTTTTTTGGGGTGGAGAACTATGAGGTGATTCTTTTGCTTTCAGCCCATTTCAGATGTCACTTGGCAGTGTCTGACTCACGTGTGACTGACAACATGTCTGCAGTTAGCCTTAGTCCCTTTGTATGTGAGATCTCTTTTCTTTGGCTGTTTTAAGATTTTTCAGTGATTTGGAAACTTGATATGGATTTATTGTTCCTTGTGTTTGAATTTGCTAAACTCTTAGGGGTGAGGTTTGTAGTGTTACCAAACCTTTCATTATTTAGAATGTTTTTCTTGACCCTTCTGGCACCAGATCTCCCAACCACACCATGAGAGTAGTCCTACAAGCTCCTGTGGTGTTATACACCTGAATTTGGTAGGCCGATAAGCTGGACGATCACTTGAGCCCACCAGTTGCCGATCAGCCTGGGCAAAGTAGTAGAACACCATTGTCCAGTAGCAAAGATGCGTGGTTTATTCTCTCTCCTCAGTTTTATTTCATATGACTTATGCTGCTGTGTCCCCTGGACCTTATGTCCATGCCTTTGTCACTGGTTTTTGTTGTTTCCTTGCCTGATGTTTTGTAGAAGCAGTACGTTATTTTAATGTACATATGTGTAATTTTAAGGTTTCCTATTTGACACACCATGCCCCCTTGTTGAATCTCTGCACTGCATTGATCTGCTTGTTGCTATTACACAACACTTGCATGACTATGATTATCTTGTTATTGTTAATAATGAATGCTCAGGAGCTGAGGGGCTAGGCTGAGATTCTCTGTTTCGTTTTCCCATCACTGGCTAATTCAGCTTGGACAACTCTGCTGATGATCTGTTACTGGCTTGAGATGCATCAGGTTCTGGCTCTGATCATTTTCGGAATTTTTTACTGCTTCCTACTTTCACCCCTGTGCTTTCAGGGTGCACTGACTTTCATTTCAGTTAGTCTTGGGATGATTTCCCCTTTGGGGCTACAGTACCTGCAGTGATCCTTCACAGAGATTATAGAATTAAAAAGAGAACCCAGCATAAAATTAAAACTGTTACTACATTCATTGTTTCTGTATTCTAGTGACCTTATATTAATTTATCTCTTCTAAGTGAGTATGGACCCTGGTCTTTCACAACCATGGCTTGCTGATTAACCACAATTTTGTTGTTTTTTTGAGAACAGATTGCCTCACTGTGGCAAGTGGGAATCCCTGGAAGCTGATTCCTTCCCCCCAGTACCCTGGAAAGCAGGCATGCTTGTGGTCAATACTGGAATGATCCAGATCCTTGCTGACTTTCCCACCTGCAGGACATGGAGTCGGGCATTCTCCCCATGTGTATAGGAAGAAGCACATGTTGGCAGAAGAGGAGATTCTGGAGTTCACATTTTCCAAGTTAGCACAACAACCTGTTGCAACTGGTTTTCCTATAAAATTTTAGGCTCCTGTAGCTACTAGGACATTCTGCTATGTTGAGTAAAATTATCCCTTAAAAGGTTCATGTGTTCTGAGGGAGGACATTTGGAATGTGATTGGGTTACAAGGATGCTGACTAGATCAATGGGTCCCATTCATGATTAGAATTTATTTTGTAATGAATTCTGGGAGGGTCTGTGCATGTTATGGTCTGTGTTGCTGTCCTGTTCACAATCCTCCTACTCAAAGATTTTATTGATACTAAGTTTTATCATTAGTAATTTTTAAATCTTCATTTTTAGATGTTGGTATTGCCATGATTTGATGGCCATATTAGGAGGTTATGTAAACAGGAGGTCAATCCTAAGTGAAGGGTGTGCATCATGAGCCATGATTGTGGGGATAACATCAGGTCCCCTGGTCCCTGGGATCAGGGGGCTATGAACTTAGATTTTATAGCCGTTTTCCTGACCCTTTCTCACCCTGTGACTCTCTCTTTTTATGTCTGCCATGAGATAAACCACTTCCCTGCAGCATGTCATCTCTGCCGTGAAGCTCAGCTTCACCACCACCCAGAAACGAGAGCCAATGGCCATGGACTGAAACCTCTGAATTGGTGAGCCTAAGTACGTCTTTTGTCCTTTACGTTGATTTGTTCATGTATTTTATCATAGTGATCACAACCTGACAACACTATCCAAACCAGTGGATGAGCTAAAAAACAAGCTACGCAGTGACTTAGTGCATACACACTTATGCCTATGATAGCTTTACCTGTTCACTTACTGCTTTGGATTCACACTAATATGTCCTTTTTATATGTAGTTTTGTTGATGCCTATTTTTATATAACACAGTGTGTTAGTATACTATTTTTATATACATGTATAATCTGTTTTGATCATATCCATCCTTCCTCCCTGTTACTTTTCCTTATCCTCCCTTCCCTCCCCTTGTTGCATTCTTCTTACATCATAGTCTCCCTTCTTTTCTGCCATTTATGATTATTTATGATTGCACATATTAGGTAAAAACATGGAATAGTTTTCTTAGATTAGTTTATGTCACTTGATATGTTGACCTACAGTGCCACTAATTTTCCTAAAATGATATAATTTTTAAAATTTATTTCCAAATATTACTACATTGTGTATATACAGTACACATTGTCCTTTCATCCATTCATGGGCATCTAGCCTCATTCCAATTTGTGGCTATTGTGAATTGTGTCACAATAAACATGACTCTGCAGTTATCCCTATATGGTTACAGTAAAAATCAATATGCAGGAATCCCTATGTCAGTGATGGTGAAACTTTTAGTCCTTTCAATGATACAAACCGCCCTCTGCAGCACGTGTGCTGTAGGTTCACCACCACTGCCCTATTTAATCGCTATGCAGGTATACAGTAGAGTGACTGATTTAATTCCTAGGGTATGCACTGAGGACTGTTAGAGCTGGCTCATATGGCAGTTGCATTTTTAGTTTTTTGAAATACTGATTTTCATAGTGGCTACACTAACTCATATTCCTTCAGCAGTGTAAGCATATATTATTTTATATATTGTTAACAAGATCCATCCTAAGTAGGGCGAGATTGAATCTTAATGTATATTTGCGTGGCCTTTCTGGTTAAAGGTCTTGAACATTTTTTCTTACATGTATTGGCCATTTATAATTCTTTTGAGAAGTGTCTCTTCCATTCATTTGCCTATTCATTGATTTTGGAGTTTATAAAGTTCTTTGTAATTGTGAATATTAATGCTGTGTTGGAAGAGTAGCTGGCAAAAGTTTTCTTGCAATTCATAGGCTGTGCCTTCATTCTCTTTTCCTTTCTTGTGCAGAAACTTTTAATTTGATGTTATCCCATTTGCTGATTCTTTCTTCCCTGAGCCAGTGGAATCACAGTTGGAAAGTCTTTTCCTGTGTCTTTATTTCTATTCTGTGTTTCTTCTAGTTCTTTCACAGTTCCAGGTCTTATATCTAGATGTTTGGTTCATTGTGAATTTGTTTTTGTACAAGACAAGAGATAGGGTTCTAGTTTTAATTTTTACAGATAGATATTCTGTTTTCCCCATAACTCTTTTTTTTTCCTTTGGTATTGATGTTTGATCTTATGACCTCACAACCTCACACTTGCCAGGCAGGCGCTTATGCCACTGAGCTAAATCCCCAGCCTCCAATACCTCTGCTTAAAGAAGCTATTTTTTTTCTGCAATATGTATATTTGGGTCAGGAATCTCATCGCTCTCATTGTGTGGGTTTGTTTTTGTGTCCTCTACTCTCTTCCCCTGGGCTGGAGGAGACTATTTTTGTGCCTGTGTCATTCTGCTTTTGTTATTGTGTTTTGTGGTATAATTTGAAATCAGGTGTTGTGATGCCTCCAACCTTGTTCTTTCAGCACAGGATAGCTTTGACTGTTCTGAATGTTTTGTATTTCCATAGGAAGTTTAGGATTTTTTTTTTCTAGTTACGTGAAAAATGTCATTGGAATTTTGGTGAGGATTGTTATGAATCTGTACATAACTTTTGGTCATTGGGCCAACTGACAATAGTAATTCTGCCGATGCATGAACACAGGGGTGTCTTTCCCTCTTCTGGTGTCTTCTCCACTCTCTTCCTTCAGTGTTACTTCATTTTCATTGTAGATATCTTTGACCTCCTTGGTTAGGTTGGTACCTTATCATTTTATTTCATTTTTGGATACTGTTGTGAATGATATTGTTTTCCTGGCTTCTTTCTCACCTAATTCATTGTTGGTACATAGCAAAGCTGTTGGTTTCTTAGTGTTAGTTTTGTGATCTGATATTTTGCTGAATTTATTAGCTCAAAAAGTTCCTTCATGGATTTCTTAGGATCTTTTAAATATAAGATCACATCATCTGCAGATGAGGATAATTGGCCTTCTTCCTTTCCTACTTGTATCTATTTTATTTCTTTTTGTTATCTAATTTTGTGCCTAAAAGTTCAAGTACCTTATTCAGTGGGAGTGGTTGAGAATAGATACTCTTTTCTCATTCCTGGTTTTGGAGGCAGTGTTTTACTGTTTCCCCATCCAGTGTGATGTTGTCCATGGGTTTCTTGTATGTAGTCTTTATTATACATGGTATGATCCTTCAACTCCTAGTTTCGTTGGGGCTTTTGTCATGAGGGTATTTAAAATTTATTGATGATTTCTGGTTGAATGCAAATAATCATGTGATTTATCTTTGATTCTATTATGTGGTGTGTAACATTTATTGATTGGTGCAAATTGAACCATTTCGCATCCATGGGATGAAAACAGCTTGACCATAGTGTTATAGGCAGCTAAGTTACATAAAAATAATATAGGCAGTCTGATAGGGCCAGGCCCTCAAAGGAGCCAGTGCAGAAAGCCAGATACATTGCAATTGTGTGATGGACAGACACCTCGCAATGTGGGCCAGACCTCAAGACAAAAGATAAAACAAATGTAACCACATACTTCCTAAGGATAAACATCAGGGACTGATATTCTAAACAGGTATCAATCACCTTGAGGAAGCCAGAAGGAGCCATTAACCCAACTCCCTATAGGAAAAAGCACTCGTTTCCCCATTTGAACCCAATTTAATCAATTTTACCTGAGCAGTTATACTCATAATCTTATTGGTTGACCATCATTCTGTCCCACCTCATGCCCACCTTGTGATTTCCCATTTTCCCCCACTTTGGACCTGTCTCACCTTGTGGTTTTGCTCTATAAAACCCTAGAAAAGGCAGGGTCTTGGGCAAGCCATTCAGGACCCCTTCTGTCTCTCTTGAAGAGAAGCTTTCTTTCTCTCAATAAATATTTTCTGCTCTTAACCTCCATTGTTCCTAAAATTCTTTCTTTGATTTTAGAGAACACAAACTTGTACCAGACATCTAGTACGTTGGAAGTTTCTTTCCCCTATATCATTAGTGTATAATCTGATTAATATGTGGTTGAATTCAGTTTACAAGTATTTTATTAAGGATTTTTACAGCTATGTTCATGAAGATATTGGTGAATAGTTTTATTTTTTCTTATATCCTTGTCCATTTTTGATATCGGTGTTATTGGCCTTATAGAATTGGTTTGGAAGTATCCTTCCCTTTCCATTTCATGGAATCATTTTGATACAGGGATGATGTCATAACCTCCAAATATGATATAAGGGAAATATTATAAATCCCAACCTGTTAGATATCTGATATGCCAAATTCATGTTCTCTAAAATCAAAGAATGAATTCTAGGACAAAGGAGGTTAACAGTAGAAAATATTTCTTGAGAGAAAGCTCCTGCCAGAGGTACAGGAGGGGACCCCCAGAAAATGGGTTGACCAAGGACCCCACTTCTTAGGGTAAGTTTTATAGTGCACAACCATGTGGGAACAATGTAGGTTATAGCTATGATCAATCAATAAGATTGTAAGTATAGCTGCTTAGGTAATATTGATCCAATGGGGTCATGTAGTGAGTAGGTATAGAAAGAACAGAGAACTTCTTAGGTAGGTGATAGATCTGGGAGTCTTGGTTGTCTGCTGAGGTGACTAATCCCTATCTTGACTTTGTTAGACCAGGTGTTATCACTTATCTCATCCCTTGGGAAGTATGTGGGCTGGGTCCTTTTGTTGTTCTCTAGAGGCCTGGCCTCCAACTAATGCATCTCTGGCCACAGTTGTGTGTTTTCACCTTTTGTCCTGGCTCTCTCGAGAACCTAGCTCTATCTGACTGCCTATAATATTTCTGCCTAACATTAGCTATCTATAATAGTCCCCCCTCTGAAGAGGTATCCTGAACTGCCTTAATGGGGCAGGAGGTGATGACTGTTCTGGCTACTTCAGGCTGAAGGGGGTCGTAGTTGTGATTGGCAGTCAGGGACATGTTCCAGAGGGTCGATCTAAAGTCCCTGGATAGATGTCAGGTGTTCTTGTCTTAGGTAGACATATAGCTTTAAGCCTGGAGGAGACAAGGCCAAAGAAACAGTTAAGTATGCATGGGTCAAACAATAAAATCAACAAGGCTATTATGAATATAACAAAAATATATTTTTTTTCAGGAAGAACCAGTAATAGCTTCCCACAAAGAGGATAAGAAGAAGGTCCAGGGAGTTTCAGAATCCAACATGGCATTAACCTGTCATTTAATATTTTGAACAGCCATTAAGATATTAGGAAAAGTATCAGGAATGTGTGCACAGCATTTAGCTTTCATAATTATACAAGTACTCCCTTGTGCTGCTGTCAGTATGTCTAAGGCCGTCCGATTTTAGAGGACACCTTTGTCTCATTAATTTTATTTTTTATTTAGGAGACAAAGACCAGTCAATGAGTCTTAAAGTCTGCTGGGTGCTTGACAAGGGGAGCAAACCACATATCTAGCAAGATGTTGGTTGTAATGACTCTGCATATTCCTCTGCCCACACTAGAAAAGAAGTCCTTTATAGGTTCACAGGAGTATTTGGATGGTTGCTCACTCTCAGAGACATTCTCAGGTTTCCATAGCTTCAGTTGGGTGTGATGTATCCAGGAGTCCAGGCATGCTACATAGACAGCTAATGGAGTCAACAGGATCACGTGTGTTACCTTTCTTAAGCTGGTGTTTGAGATACTTTGTTAGCTCCTTTTTGGTGTTTTCTACACTTAATAAACACCACTTTGTAGGGCACATAGATAGATGATAAAAGTTTATCTGTATCTTTTGGTTTTAGTTTTCTGCTGGGTGTTTAAGACCAAGTTAGAATGAGACCTGTGTCAGTCAACATTAACCTCTTACTGACTACCAAGTTCAGGTAAATCTCCTCAGGCATTACTTTTGGAACTATATACAGAGTCTCTCAGTTCCTGTATTAGCTTCCAGGATAGATCACAGTCTTTCTTGACCAAGCTGCTTTCTGTGAAAGCATATGAGACTTTTCTTTCTTGGCCACCCTCCTTGGGTGCTTTGTACATCTGTTGATCTCTGTCCTCTGGAGTCCAGCAGTCTGCCTGTGCAGGAGATTAGGTCACTTGCCAAAGTTGTAGGATCCTGTAGGAAAGATTCTCTCATGTTCTGGGTCCTTGTTGACCTTGGAGGGCCAGGGCCAAAATATTGACTCTCCTCTTATCGCAGTTAGCTTTCTAGCTCCAGTCTCTATACTTTGGTTGTAGAGAAGATCAGTTATATCAGTGGGAGTAGTGAGGTTAAATATTATAATCTCATCTGAATATCAGGCAGTTTGAAATATAAAGTATAGCCAGAGGACTATTTATTTTATTTTATTTTATTTTCACCAATTGCGGTTGTTTTGGTAGTTGAATCCCTATAGAGTGTTAACAGACAACAATTATAAATTTTTATAGAGAAAACATAGTATTTTAGCATGACAATCATGATACTATCTTTGAAACACATTTAAATGTCTATCTTAGTATAGAATAACTTTTTTAGTTTATCATCTCTATTTAGTATACAAAGAAGTTCTCACCTAATTTGTTAGCCTTTAATAGAACGTCATCAAAGAACTGTGTGACATTGTCTGGACTCCTCAGTGCCTAAGCATGTCATATATAACATACATCACATAGGCTTTTTAAAAAAAATCTTTCATTTGACTGGTGGTCTTATGCTAGTTTGACATACACCTCTTATCACAATAGTTGAAGCACAAGAGAAAGGCACATATTTGAGTCTAAGAAAAAGGTTATCATCATAAACAATTCCAATTTTACCTTTAGAAGACCTGTTCACCCAGAAGGTGTGAATATATTTAATACACTATAACATTAGCAGTAATGACTGTCACAGCCATATGGGAATCTTTATCTTTTAATTTAGTTTTATATTAAGGGCATTTTTAAATTAAAAAAACCATATTGTTTTACCCACATAAAACTTAACCAATGTAAACATATTACACAAATATGTAAACATATTACAATAACATGTTTACTAATGTTTATTGGGGTGAGTCTCCCATAAAGCTATGGAAACTGTCAGGGTCCACTAATGATAAAGGCTGGAATAAGATATTTCCAGGCAGCTGCTCCTTTATTCACCAAGGGGAGTACTGTGCAGCAGTTTTTCTAAGTCCAAGGGGTCTCTATTTGTCTTAGCACATTTTAGATGACTTATGAGAACTGGATCATAACAATTAACATTTTAACCAGTGAAAGACTCCAAGTACACAGACAACAATATGTATCATATTTGTAAAACCAATCTTGGCATCATTTTAATCAGCTGGCAACTTGGGTGAAAGTATAATGACACTTATCCATCAGCCAGCTTAAGTTATAGACAGACATCCTAATAATCCAAAAAGTCAAAAGAAGAAAAAATTGTTGAGTTCAAACAGAACAGCTGTAAGTATTGTAACTGGTTATAGATTGGATAGACATAAGGACAAGCACACATAGGATGAATTGTTTGTAAACCAGTGTGCACTCGGATATAGTATTTGGCCAAGTCAAATTATAGTAATTCTTTTACAGAATAAGACTAGTCAGAACTTTTTATAAGTAATTAACAGAGATCTCTTATAATAAGAATTGGAAGAAATAAAAATCTTTCACATCTGTGAAAGCAAAGACAGTTTTAAGATGGGCCCTAGGCTGATAGTTTATTTGATTGGAATATCTAGCTACATAAACTTCTGATTGTTCCTTTGATAGTCATAGTTGTTGGATAGTCACAGCTGATGGCCAAAGCTGCTGTTTTGATAGCCACATATAATTATTCCTTTAAAGGAGCAGACTGTTAAAGGTAATTTTAACTATTCCCAGGGGTGGGTGCACAGGCCAGGTTTTCAGTGTAGAATGACTAGGAGGCACTCTTGGGAGCTAAGTATGCATTCTAAATGGGGGGAAGAAGGCCTGCCAAGGCTTTAATCTGCCCTGCTGTGAGTGTTTACCTGTGATGGCTTTTTCCCATTTGGCCTGTGACCCTTGGACCATACTTAACTATAGGCCTTTTTAGAGTCTCAGTGTCTTGGTTACTTTTTTCTTGTTGCTGGGATAAAACACCTGACACCCAAAGTGAAGCATGGGAAGGTTTATTTAGCTTACAGTTTCTGAGAATTTCAGTCCATAATCAGCTGGCTCCAAGGCAGGGTGGCATGGCACCGGGGCAACACTTCCAGGCAGCAGCCAGAGCTAAAGGGAGCAACCCAAGCCTCCTCTCCTACCTTGTATTGTACAAGGCCACCTCCCCTTCAGGGCTAGCCTGACACTCACAAAATGCCCTTGCCCTCCTTTGCACAGGATGAGGATATTTCCAAAGTAAGAACCCTGACTCCCTGCTGAGTCTCTCAGTTAAACTTCTAAACTGCTCAAGTTGACACAGTGTATCAACCATAACAGCCTATTTTTGGGAATCCTGGCTAGCCTGGCAAGATGTTTTGGAGAGAAATCATGATAAGAGAAGCAATCCTCTGGGGCCTAAGGCTGTGCCTATTCTTTAATGGTTGTTCTCATTTAAAACTGTTATTAAACTCATAAGTTTCCTTGGAATATTTTGCTGTATCATTTAACTTATCTGTGATATAACCATCAGTCAGCATCGTTGTTGAGGAGAAAGGGTAGAGGAGTTAATCTCCATTTCTGTCTAAGACTAAAAGGCAGATAAACTTGAACTAAAAATTTTACATTTTTAAGAGTTTTAGGATTAAACCTAGACCAGTTTTTTTAATATGGTCTGTGGATAAGTGAAGGTCTCACTCTGGAAGAGTCCCAGAAAAGCAAAGCCACAGGGGAAGGAATTGTCTTGGACCAAACATTATTGCAAACTGTGTTATTTCTCAGGGGCAGGGCAATGGAGAAAGGACAGAGGAGTGAGTGTGTGGCACTAGAACTAAATCCTAACCATTTTAGGTATAAGAAGACTCTGAAGAGCCTTTCCAGGGTGGGTCTCTGTCTAATCCTTAGCACAACATGTGCCCAGAGACAAAAGCTGTGATTGACTCCAACTGCATCGCCCAGTAGAAAATTAAACCAATAATCAAGGGACCTGAATGGGTGCTTTTTTAACGTTTTGAAACAGAGAGAGAGAGAAAATGAAAGTGTTTCAACTATCTTATTTAGAGCTTACTTTTTATATAAATGATCCTGAATCAAAAAGTTCTAAAATCCCAGCCTTCAAAAGAGATTTATTACCTCTGGGAACAGACAGAGATAACGTAATGGTCCAGAAGAAATCTCAGCCCTAGAACAGATAGGTCTTTGGGACATTTGGGTTCTCCATCTAGTCACCTAGGTAACGTCTCTTCACTGCAGTGCTAGCTAGGATCTACTTAAACCCATTCTGAAAATATGTGTTCCTGGGTATCTGTAATATATTTTAGAAATTCTCAGATTAAAGTCTGTACCAATTGTCTCTCTTTAGAAGTGAATGCTTGATTTAAATGTAACATTGTATATTTTCAGTCTAGTTCATAGATCTGAGTAAGCCGTCTATAGACATGAATGTACTTATCAGGGTCATCTGAAAACTTTTTTTAGATCTTGCTTGATCTGTTTTAAGTCACTGAAAGAAAAGAACAGGATCATGGGTATAGTTGAATTTGTCACTTACTCCTTGTGGTTTATAACACAAGCAGGAATTATTTCCTTATGCAAAGAAAGTCTGAGCAGAGGGTAATTTTGATCACTTTTCTTCTTTCTTACAGTATTGTTCTAGGTGTAAAATAGTATAATTACTACTTTCCTATACATTCCATTTTGTTTCTAGGAGGGTAGGCAGGCCATGAGCAGGTGCAGAAGATTATTAAATGGCTCTTTTTTAATATGTGGGGATTGAACATCTTTCTCTGCGTAAGATTACATTCTAAAGGAGTAAGAGACTTTGACATTGAGTATCCCATTTTGAAATGCAAGGGAAAATAGGTAAAATAGGCATTCCCTGATTTCTATATTCTCAAGGCATCCCCTGAGTTGACTCAGCTCCAGGGCAGGTGGCTGCCATCTGGAGAGGACCAGAGATAAGCCCAACCAGACTATCCACCCTTTTACTGGCACATGAGTCTATCTTCCAGGGAACTCGAATTTTTACTCCAGCCTAAGTTACAGTTGATTTCAGCTGTAACAGTCATGTTTAAAGAAAGAACTGTTGCTAGCAAGACCAATAATCAAGAGATTTAAACTACTGTTTTCTAATTCTTTGAGAATGAGAAAATATCAAAGAGCAAGTTGGAAAGAGTTGGAGCACTTCTCATCCTGTGAAAGAGATCACCTTTAGACCCAAATGGTTCAAGGAATTCCACCCTGGGCCCTGGGGTGAAAAGGCCTTTATTTATGTTATCTATCTAATCACCTAGCCAACCTTTCCTAGTAGCTACTGTTTGTTTAAAGTCTGATCTAAAATGTCTGTCTCTGAACCTCACAGGTTGAACACATACTAATCACCTAGCAACCACAAGTTACAAGTCAGTAAAGGCACATCCATCAGTTTTTACATGCACATGAGAAAAAGAGAAAGGCTTACTAAAAATCTCTTATTTACTCTTAGTTAGCATATGTAAGGCCCAAGAGTAAATTGTTTCCTTATAGTTGTTCTCTTCTGTGAAAGGCAAACAGTTGTTGCCAGCTGCCTCAGTTGGCAGGGTGGTCTCTAATCAAGGAATTTTAAAGTTAACTCCCAGTGAGTTGGATAAAGGCTTGGGGAAGTTTAACTTAGACCTTTGTCCTAAAAGGGATTTGGTAGGGTACCTAGAGAGTTGTATTTATTTTGCCTGGCCCCATAAGGGTCTACCTTACTAGCAGAGAGAGAAAAGTCCAAACCTGTAGCTCAACTCTTTAATGGAGGCTTTAAGAAAAGGCTGTAACAGTGTTGTCTCTGGTCACTGTGGGACAGAAGATGCCAGATCACTGTAAGAGTTTCCTCTCACCTCCCTAAGGAGTACAGGTCAGGAGGGTAGATAAGTGGAGATCTATCTGCAGGCTACCCAGTCAGACTGTCAGGACTCGGCTTCCTCTGAGGAGCTTTTGGGTATCAGCCAGAGTTGCCCTGGCTGTGCCCCCTCAGTCATCCTCTCAAGTTTCCACTGATCCACAAAACCCGAGCTCTGTCTCTAGGAAAAAGCCTAATGTCTGTTAAAAGTCCTGTGAGGGACTGATGAAAGAGCCGTCTTTAAGATGACTTCCTGACTTCCCTGTGTTTGGTGTTAACAGTTGTTCATTTTTCTGTAGGCACAACATAAAGGTTCTTAGCTGGAGAAGTTGGAGCAGTCTAGAGACCTTTCTTTCTCTAATCTTACACGGCTCTAAAAGGAATGCATGCGGTGGCAGGAAAGATAAAAAGGAAGTTTTTTCTTCTCATGCTTATGATGAGTTATTGAGACAACTTGCTCACGAGTCATCACTCTCAGCCTGGAAAAGTGAGAATGAGGAATATGCAGAGCCACGGTTGCCTCCTCACCAGCGAGAGATTAGACCAGAAAGGGAACTGAGGCAAAACAGCCTCAACATTTTCTCTGGAGTATAGAAAATGATTGGGCCAGAATGTCTCAGTGAAACCTGTCCCCCAAGTCTTAGGAGCGTCCCTTGACCTATTGTCTTTTAACTGATGGAAGGGGCTCATGATTTATTAATAGGCATGTGTTTTTCTAAATATAAATTAGATTTCATGAGAAGACCCATTTTATAGCATTTTTCTAAATTTACCCTGTAGTTAGTATCAAAGTCCACTAGATGATATGTTACTGTTACTTTTTAGCAAACCCCAACCTTCAAAACAAGTCAAGCAAATCTAAATGTAGCATATATAAAAGGGGGATGTAACATTTTTCCAACCAAAGTAAAATGTCTCATGAAAGAAACATCATGATCTTTCCATGTTTTCAAATTTACCATCATTTTAACAAAAGGCAAGAGACAAGCAGTTGACAAAATGCTTAAAATTTAAGAAGCAACAAACAAGTGTGACATAATTGCAATAAAAGCAAACTCTTATCTCCATCCAGTTATCTTAGTGGAAGACTTTCAAAATGATACAGGGATGATGATATCAGAACCTCCAAATATAATACAAGGGAAATATTATAACTCTCAACCTATTAGATGTCTGATACACTGAGTTCATGTTCTCTAAAATTGAAAAATGAATTCTAGGAAAAATGGAAGTTAAGAGTAGGAAGTATTTCTTGAGAGATAAAAAGCTCCTGCCAGGCGGACAGGAGGGGACCCCACTTCTCAGGGGAAGTTTTATAGAGCACAGTCATGTAGGAACAATGTGGGTATAGTTATGATCAAACAATAAGATTTCAAGGATAGCTGCTTAGGTAATACTGATCCAATGGGGAAGTAAGATAGCGAGCAGGCACGGAAAGAAAGAACTCAGTAGGTGATGGATCTGGGGGTCTTGGTTGCCCACTGAGGGTACTGAT
>RJWT010032949.1:0-14013 GCA_004365215.1 Cuniculus paca | reverse complement strand
GGCTTTCATTGTTTGTTTTGATTGATTTTACTCTATTCTGTATGGTTTGATTGTAATATGTCTGAAGGTGTAGGCAACTAATCTGAAGATAACAACTATTATGGTAGCCAATGCTGTTTTACTAATATCTTGAAATTCTGTATTGCTTACATTGTTTTGCTTTGTTTGTTTTGTTTTGTTATGTTTTGTTTTGTTTCTAGTGTTTTAGTTTGTTGTATTTTGTTTGATTTTACTTATCCCTGATGGTATGAGCAGGTATACTGCAGATCACAAGAGGCATTATGGTAGCCTTACCGATTGGTTTTTACCCTGTTTAAAAGTCATGTACCATGTTCATTGCTTTGTTTTGATTGACTTTACTCTGTTTTGTTTTGTTTGATTGTATTCTTTTCAAAATTAAAAAAAAAAGATGGGACAGGTGCCAAGGGACCTATGAATTGTGGGTGTCTCAGACATGGCTGAACAATGAAGAGTTTGGGGAGACTTTGGAGGGGTGTAAGCAGCTGAGGGATGCAATGCAATGTGTTCTGTCCTTTAGAACTGCAGCTTATGCTACATTGGGTAGCTTGATGTTTTGCACAACTCATGCCACTTGCTCTCTTGATTTCCGCCCTTTCTTCAGCCTGGAATGAGCTGCTCTCCCATCTCCACAAGCTCATACCCTAAAGTAATTCCCTGGTTTACAACTGTCTGTTTGCTCTCTATCTTCCAGTAGCATAGTATCATCTTTTCCTTAAATAATTAGTGTGCACATCCCAGCCCCCAAGGAACTGTCACTCAAATACTCTGATGCTTTTGGAGTGGAGACCCCACCATGTCCCTTCATCAGACAGTGCTTCATCAGCCATCTCTGATCATGGTGGGTGGGGACCACAGTATTTGCTCTTTTTCATCTATTGGTGTGTTTTTCTTCTTTGGTTTTTACAGGCAAATATAAACATAAACATGCTTTGTGTACTAATCTACCACATAGCAAATACATTTTATCATAAAGGTTGCAAGAATATTTTATTTATTTATGATATATAAAGGTATACAGAGTAGTTTAATATTATTTCATATACAATTTAAAAAATTAATCCTTGTTTTTTAAAAAAGGGGTGTATTTAATAAATATGCATATATTCATTTGTGCAAATGAATGCGAAGTTGACACCAAAACCTAAGGAAATGGATTATCTATAGCAAGAGGAATACAGAAAGGATGGAAGAAGGGAAAAGCAGAATGTAGTAAAAGGGAGGAGGAAGGGGTACCTCACCGAGCATGTTATTTTTTGCAACCCTGACTTCTTTTCTTTCTTTCTTTCTTTCTTTCTTTCTTTCTTTCTTTCTTTCTTTCTTTCTTTTTTTTTTTTTTGAGACAAGTTCTCGCTATGCAGTTCAGGCTGGCCTTGAGCTCACTTTTTAGCCAAGGCTGATCTTGAACTTGCAACAATCCTCCTGCTTCAGCCTCCAGAGTGCTGGGATTACAGGCACATGCCACCACACCAGGCTGTAACCCTGACTTCTAAAGTCACAATGATATTTCAAATAAGCATCCCATGAAACAATGAAAATTAACCAGGTATATAAAGAATGATGAGTGAATACAACTAAGTACAAATGAATAATACTGCCACGTTGGAAATGACCAGGAGAAAAATAAAGAATCAATTTATAAATCCTTGGAAAATACTATTTTGAATAAAAGAAAATGTACTTTCACGGCGTCTTCTAGTTATCCCTCTCACCGGGGGACATGATAGAAGTCTGAAACCACTTTGCATGTACAGACATTGTTAAACAGGAAGCAAGTGCAGAGAAAGCCAGTTTTTCATCATAAAAGAAGGAAGTCAATCGGGAAGGCAGAGGCTGGGATGAACACTGTGGTTGTGGCCTGGAATCAGCGTTATCATCACAAAGTCATGGTGTTGAATGTAAATGCCCACAGGAACGCATTGGTCAGCTTTTCATGGCGAACACCGAATACTAGATGTGCACACCTTACAGGAGGAAGGCTCTGTGTTTGCTCGTGGTTTCAGGAGTCCATCGTGAGGAGAGGACAGTGGGGAGCATCAAGGGAGCAGGACACAGTGTGAGGGATTTGATGCACTCTGTTCTCTCCACTGCACAAAAAGCAAAGTGGGACGGCGAGCCAGTGACACAGCTGAGGCATCAATTGTGTTCCTGAGGTTGAGAATCAGGGCAAGTGCTCAGCAGAGAAGGACCTGAGATACCAAAACTCGGTGAAAATCGGCATGTGGAGCAGTCAGGACGCTGCAGGGGATCACGGGACAGAAGTTCCAGGTGCACGAGGTTCATGGACCCTTCCGTTGGCTTTTGGCTTGATGCCTTATGGGAAGCTCAAGGCAAAAGTCAAAGGGCAAAAGGCATCAATGAGCCTCTTTGAAGGGCACGCAGGGCTCAGCTTCTTTTTCTGCAAAACAAAACAAAACAAAACACCCACTGGTTCAGGCCCAAGCAGCTCAGAGCACAGTTATCATTTTATTTTGTAAATAAACCCATAATTATATCTGAATGGGAGAGAGTAAACATTGCAAATTCTCCCTCTTCCTGTTTCTTTTGGTTGTTATCTTTGGATGGAGGAGCAGTAAATGCAGCAGTGATGACTGTCACCCTTCCCCGCCTCGTCCCCTCACTGTAAGCAGGGATAGAGAAATCAGAAAATCTCCCAGTCCTACTTTCTTTCCCAGGGGCATATGTTCTGTGTCTGCTCATCTAATAGGCACATCATGATCAAATTCAAGAATTCTCCAGCAGAAAATGTGCAACCTGGTACATGGGTAGACAGACAGGTGTAGCTTTGGGAAAGCAGAGAATCGAAAGATAAAGCACGTGCTTTATGAATCATAGGAGAAACTAAGGAAACTATTGTCTTAGGCAGCTTCAGCTTTTATAAAATATTATCATAGACTGGGGCGGGGAAGTTATGAGCAGCAGATGTTTGTTGCCCACAACTCTGGAGACTGGAAGTCCAGGATCTAAATGCTAGCACGGTGGAATTCAGGTGCAGGCATTCTTCATGGTTTCACAGGCAGACTCCTTTGCTCTACCTCTCCATATGATGGAAGAGGCAGGAGAGCTCTCTGGAGCCTCTTTCATTAGGGCACTTATTGCTTTTACAAGGGCCCCACCTTCATGAAGTAAATATTTCTCAAATGTTAGATCTCCTAACATCACATTGAAGATTAGAGTTTAAATGTATGAATTTTGGAGGGTGCAAACATTCAGGTCACAACTATCCAGAAGAGAAGGCAGGGTAGAGGCAGAATCAGTGCAAGGGACATCCCGGCCCATCCCGAAAGGTAACAGCATTGCACCTTGATGCAAGCATGTGCGTCTTACTATTCCTGATAAAGCTGTGGACATTTCTTTAGTGACTTTTCCCTTACTGAGATAAAATATCTGACACACTCAGCTTGAAGGAGGAGAGGTTTATTTTGGCTCATGACTTGAGGGATTCAGTCCATAGATGGCTGATGGGCTCCAACACAGGAACAGCATGATGAAAGAGATAGCAGAAGAAAGATGCTCAACCCATAGCAGCCTAGAAGCAGAAAGAGAGGGCAGCAGTTGTGGACAAGAACACACCTTTCCAGGTCACCCTTTGGTGACCTCCTCCAGCCAAGCCCCACTTCCTACCAGCAGCTTCAGCACTGAACTCACCAAGGGACTAATCTACTGCAGAATCCAGTGCTCCGTCATCCTATCACCTTCTGAAAGCCCCTCCTCTAACACATGAGACTTTGGGGGGACATTTGAGTTCTAAACCATAACACTAATTTAAAGTTTATTCAGCACAAGAGTTCTTCCAGCTTCCTACGACCACCTCATTCCCTGTTCTCTGAACCCCACTGAGCGTATCTGTTTTATGTGAATTTTTAGAATAGTCTTGTGTTAGCTTGCTAAAACTGCTGTAATGGGGTGCAGCAATACCTGCTTGGCTTACAACAATAATAATACAGTGTCTCAGCACCCTGAAGGCTAAAAGTCCAAGGCTGAGTTGCCTTTGGAGTAGCATCTGCTCCAGGCTCCCCTCTCAACTCCTGGAAAGAGCTGCCAGGCTCAGACCTTCCTTGACTCTTGCCTCTGCCTTCAACTGTGGTCTCCCCACTGCTCGGTCTTCACATGTCCCATTCTCTCTGTGACTCTCTCTTCACAAAATGACATCAGTCATGTGGATTAGGCCCACTCTAATTCAGTGTGACTTCATCTCGACTTCATGTGTCTGAAACTACTCCTTTACCAAATAAAGCCACTTTCACAGGGAAGAGAGTAAGACTTGCTTAAGTCTTTGAGGGGACTCAATTCAACTGGTACCAAATATTTTGATGGAATTTCCTACGTTGGACTCTTCATGCATAACGTAAGACCCATCTCAAATGCAAACACATATGTGCAGACATTCTGGTCCCTCCAGGTTAATCAAGGCCAATGACATGTGCTCAAAGCCTGTACAGAAAATTTCTCCAGTGGCCAGAGGAAGGCTGGAGAGCTTGCAGGCAAGGGAGTTTGGGCCAAACACCAGCTGATCTGAAGCCTATCATTTACTGCCAGCACTTGAGTGATTATGTTTATGAAATGTGGAAAGCTCTGACTGCCTTCAGCATTTGCTTCTATGAAGTTCTGACCTATGTAGCTCTGATTCATTTGCCTGGACTCTGTTCTCCTACCTTCAAGGATCCTTAAATGAAGTCACCAAGAGGCTCATTTTTATCCTCTAAACATCCACTAGGAGACTGCTCAGTGTCCTGGGACCACTGCTGCTGACTAAGCAAGACAGTGGGTCAAAACAGAGGATCTTAGCTCTGCCAATACTTCTATCCACAGGCCACTTGCCATTTTTGTCTTCAGTGACATATTCGTCCCCAGGAAAGGCAGGAATATAATTTTTTCTAAGAGACCAGCTGATGTGGTACATTGTTGGTTATCAAGAATCCTCTTGTCACTTTGGAATTGTGAATGGGGGAATATCTGTCACGTGTAGGAGAGCATTACACACTCTGCACAACCTCAGTCACACAGGATGGCACGTCGTGTGTGACCACACGGGACTTAGGACCTATCGTCTAAGCTGCTGATGACGGAGCATGACTTAGTTCTTTGCTCCTTGTGTTTCTGTAAGGCACATATTCACCTTTAAAAAACAAAGGCTATTTTTAAAACTTGTTAAAAAAAAAAGCCATCCTTTTAACAAGGACCCCAGGCCCCACTCTAAGCTAGATGAAGCCTCCCTTCTGAGCGAGAGCCTTGGACAGCTGTGTGTCCAGCAAGCTGCCCGGAGGGTCTTCTCCAAGGACTGCGGACTCCATAACGACTGCAGAATGGCTGGCACAAGATGACTCTTGAAATAGCCTTTATTGGGCCCATTAGGATATTTTCACAACTACCTCCAAGAGATTACTCGTTGATTTGTACACCGTGGAAAGACTTTTGAAATTAATAGCAAGTTGTTCTGTTAAACATTTGTGCAGCTTTCTATCCTAATCAGGGGACAGTGAGAAGTCCTGGCACCATGAATTCTTTCACAAATCTGGACATTTCCTCTTTCTTATTTTTCCTAATTTGTTTGGTCAGTTTCCTTGATGGGAAAATGTTTTCCATTTTAAATCTTTATAAATTCACTTGCTAATTTGGAAGGTAGTATCATGTTTGAGGCCATTTTTATTATTTCAGAAATTTATTTTACCCCTGTTTCTAGTCACCTGTTTTCATTGTTTTAAATTTTATTTGTAAAATCTTTCAAATATTGATTGTTTCAATTGCAAGTTCATTCTGAGTCCCATAGATCTTTCTTTCTACTTTAATAGAATTAAACTGGGAGTGTGTCTCTTGGGGTTTCCTGAACATTTCAAAGGCTGTATGTTCTTCCTTTGTCTATACAGCTCAACGTCCCAGGCAGAGGCAGCAGATGCTGAAGGTTTACAGACTACGACATCAGAGCCAGAAGGGCAGTAAATGACCTCTGATCCATGGGCTCAGCCCCATGTCCTGGGTTCCAGAGAGGCACATTCTCTCTGACTGAATGGCACTTTTTGTCACACCAGTTTGCCTTGTTGTGGCTTGCCAAGAGGAAGTCCCCTAACCACTGAATTTTATCAGTGTGCATGGATTAAATCTCTACACACAGAACAAAACAAAAGTCAAGACTATGCTGTTGGCACAAGACACCCTGACCTTACTATGCCTGCCTGAAAAATGCAAAACATTTTGCAAACTGTATGAATGCAGATTTGTACCAGAGGCAGATGGGATTTATGGCTCTGCTATGACTTCTATTGTTCTTTCTTGGGTGTGTTTATTCATTTGAAGAAATCATATCTTTGGTCTTCTGGTTCGTGCTACAAATACAGTAAAGCATTACTCATACACCCTTGTCATGTTACACTTTCATTCACATCTATTATTTAAAAGAAAGGGAGATCTCTGGGTCTGCCTGCAGCCACTCTTTGACCCCTTGGTCAGGAATCACATCTCTTGAGTTTCCCAGAATCCTTTGCAATCAAGTAGGACCACACTGGCCAATGAGGGATGACTGCTTGGGGGGGGAAGGGTCAGAAGGAGGTGTTGGGGGCAGCATCAGGGACCACAGCAGATGATGTTGGCAAAACCTATGTGAAGGCAATAAAAGCTTGTATTTTATTCAATGCTTTCTGTTGGCTAAGCCTACTTTTTAATCTACCACGGAAACCCTGTTGCTGCTGCCTGCCTGCTACCTGATCATGCCTACACAGTTTTGTCTCCATCTCAGACAGCATCATTAAAGTTTAGTATATTAATACCCCTCTCAGGGTCATGAAATGTGCATTAGATATTGTACACAAGAATTTATTCCCCACAGCTTTTGATTTTGGAGTGCTGGAGATTGAACCCAGGGCCTAAATTTACACTGAGCTCCATCTCCAACCCATTTTGAGACAGGGTCTCACTAAATTGCTAAGTTGATCAGGCTGGGTTCAAACTTGAGATTCTCCTGTCTCAGTCACTTAGAATGCTGGGCTTAGAGGTGTGTGCCACCACACCCAGTGTATTTTCCGTATCTGGAAAGGTGCTCATAACAATTTGTCTCAAGGTAGTAGAATTCACACTGGAGGCTCATGAGCCCTGTCCAGATAAATTCATAGGGGAACAGGAAGAGCCTTGGTGCTGATATTGGGATTCAGCTCCTTTACAGTGATCTGTGATTTATGCGCTGATTTTTCACATACTATTTCAGAAATGAAAGTTTCCCTACTAGAACTAAGGTGTTTTTCTGAAGGATCTGACGACTTTTTGTTTGTTTGTTTCTTTGTTTGTTTGTTTGTTTCTTTTGTTTTTGCAGCTTGACTCCTCCCAGGAAGATCCTCAGTAGGCAGGGACCCCTGGAGCACTCTGAGCCCATTCCACACCTGAGGGTCCCCACTCACGTCCTGAGCATCTCCATTCCATCATCCACTGACACAGCCTTTAGGACAGACCCAGCAAGTGGACCAGCAAGTGAGTTTCCGGTCCCAGTTCTAACAACTCGCTAACTTTGAAATTTGAATTCAAGTTCTGCAACACACTCAATTTGCTCAAAGAGAAAGTGCCCAGGCCGTGACAGTCACTTTGCAATATCACGGCAACATGTTTTGTGAGCACCAAGTCCACCCACACACCCTGGACATGCCCCATCCCCTCTCCTGACCGCCATCTTGCCCCTGGCAGCTGCTTCACGCTTGTTCTTCTTACCAGCTTTGCTGCTGCTGTCCCACTGGCCTCTGGGGGCTTGGACCTTCCCCAGTGCACATTGAAAATACTGCACATGTACATGGCAGTAGAAAAAGTAATGTATTTTTAGTCTTCTCAGAGAGTTCACTGGTAAAGTGAGAGTGCTGCATAATTATGGGGGTTTTCCTTGCTTACTGGCATGCACAAGGGCTGTACCCTTCAATGCCCAGCTGATCATATTGCTTGATATGATCTGGTATCATCTCTCTGAGACTTTCCTCAGATCCCATTCATTGTCCTGTAGTCACATTTTCCCCCTCTTCCAGCAATCCATGTCTCTCTCAGCATCCTACCTTCATTGCCAAAATTACAGAGTTTGTCCCTAGTATTGTGTGTGGTGAGGAGGAGAGGTGGAAGCAGACCTTTCCCTAGAAAATCTCTGCAAGCTGACAAGTTAGTCTGCCACAGTCCCATCGACAAATACAAGCTATAAGTTCCTTGGGTCCAAGGCAGCAGGCTCTCTTCCTCCCTGAGCAGCAGTAAGTGGATCGTTGACATGTGGGCACCAGCATCCAGCTCCACACCAGTGGACAGCCTGGTGGGCCAGATAGATGCCTCCCAAGGAAGGGGTCTGCACGGCCTTGAGGAATCCAGAGCCTGGGAGCCACTGCCTGGAGAGAACTCGGGGAGCAAGTCTGCTTGTGGCTGTAAGGGACGAGGAGCAGTGCCTGGAGCTCTCTCACTTCTGAGAACTGCCAGCTTCCAAAACTGTCCTACCAAGTGGCCCAGGTATGAAAGGAGCAGACAGACTTTTGTGATTTGGACTCACGCAGCAAGACATACAAGAGTGCATGAGATCGCTGGCAGATTGCCTTCCAAATCGAACTGAATTTTTCGAGAAATTTGTTTTCTGATGTCAGGGTTGCAATCCATTCATGAGTCAGATATTCCTTTTCGATGTCCCAAGTGGGCTTACTTTAAGCCTGGCTTCTCTGACTGCTGTCCACTGAGTCCTATTTTTCTTTGACAAACATGAATCACCCATTTCAGACAGGGATGGAGCAGAGTTGGGTCCAGTTTTTGCCCCTGAGGAGCCTACCATGCAGCATGAAGTGACCCTAAGGTGCTGGTTCCATGATACAAAAAGCTTCAGTGACAGACTAAACCCAAGGAGGGGAAGATGGTGGGGTGGAATAAAGGATTGCAGTGGGGTCAGGGAGGCTGGGACACAGCTTTCCAGAGCAGAGTGTATGAAATGTGGGCACAAATCCAATGGCTGCAAAAGCAGGCTGGATGACTTCCAAGTCACCTCCATCAAAGGGAGGGGCTTAGCTACAGGGAAGAAGTCCTTTTTATTTTAAAAGTCCTTTTTATTTTGTTGTGTTTTAATTAAAGTGTTAAGGTGAGGAAACTAAGCTACAGTGATCTCCATCACTTCACTTAGTTTTGTTGCCTGCAGATTGAGGGCAACGATCCTTCTGGAGGAGTAGAAGGGACATCTTCTGTATGCCTCAGTCAACTTCGTGAGCTCTGGGAAAACTTGCCAGACCAGACACGGCTTGAAGCTGGGACCCTTTGACCATGGGACACAGCTGCCACAAAGCCCAGCCCCGACAAGGAAATGAGTGAATCCCCATGACCTGAAACTTACCTGCCCCTCTGCATGCTGATGTCAACTCCTCCAGGCATTTGACAAAAACACCCAGTTTCCCTCCACACGCGTTGCAGGCGTATGCATATTGGTAAGTCAAGACTGGGGAACAGATAATTCTCACTAGATATTTATCCTATAATTACGGCCTCTCACTCAGGCCTCTCCCACTTCACTTGTCAACACCTGAGACTCTGGCTGTGGTCGTCTGAGAAGTCATTCTCCAACTGAATGACTTTGCTCCCTGGAAATCACCTAGGAGAACCAGTAAATATTTTCCCTTGGAGGAGTCCTCCCATTTGGTGAACACTCGCACAGGGAAATTTGCTTTCATGTGTTTATTTGGTGCTATTGAATTTCTTTCTTATAGAGCACTCTACCTTGCAAAACAAAGTACTCAGTGAAGCTGAGAAGGTTTAGTCAGTGTGTGAAAGGGTGGCAGTAATACAGACATGGCGACAGACTCACAAGAGGGGACTTGCTGAGGACGCGGGCTTTCTGGGGAATGGAATGATCTCTGGGTGAGACGGTAAGTTCACCCGAAGGGTGATATTTTAACCGTGAGTATCTGATGGCTGCTGAAGATGATCTTGGTGATCTATTGGCTTAATTATTTTACAGGGAAATAAAATAATCTTTATAAATAAATAAAATTGACATTGGTGTAAAAAGAAGTGAATGGGCCTCCTACTAGAGACAGAGCTTAAGGCTCATCCAAATGGGTTCAATGGATCCTGCCAGAGGACAGGCCTCCCTGGGGTCCTGCAGATTAGTGCCCACTGGACAACGGTCCATGCATTTCACACCTCAACAGGTCCTCACGACACATCTGCCCTCTAACCTCATCGTTATCCACTGTTCCAACCCAAGTGGGAACATTCAGGACACAGAAAACCAACAAAACAACAAAATCTTCTTTCAATGTCGAGCTGAGATCAGGATAACTCCAGGAGACAGAAGTCCCAAATCTCAGTGAAAATCTTCCAATGTGAGCCTAGTGACACACGTTCTCTTACACAGGACCCTGGAAATAGGTGAGTTATATTTTGTTGTCATTGTCTTTTTTCATTGAGGATAAGAGCAAACTCAACCATAGTTTTCTGAGGAAAAGGCATGTAATGATCACAAATTTCAGTGAGAATTAATCTTTGCTGCTGAGAGGAAAGATGTTCATCACTCCTTCACTCACATTTGTATCATTTATTCATTCACTCATTCATAAACCCATGGGGGACCCACTGGTGTCCTCTGTAAGATAGACATAGGAAATAGTGTCTGGAGCCACATACTTGATTACTTCATTGTGGGAAAGTGATAGACCACCATATGCTTTTCACAGGACAGAATCCAAGTAGTTGGAGACTGGAGATATTTGTACAAATGTCCTGTGAGTTATCAAGTGACCCAGTGCCAGCCTGCATGGTCACCCAGAAAAGTTGTTGAAACTATAGTGCTTTCCACAGTCAACCAAATTCCTGGTCTCCACCAGCCTGATTCTACCTTTTCACTTTGTTCTAAATTTTTTTCTTGCTCAACTCACCCAATCCCACTGTCACTCTAAACAGGTGATCTAGTCTCTTCCTCAAACACAAAGTGGAAGTTGCAGAAGAAAGTTCGACAAACAAACTGACCTAACCTTAAGGAAATACTGAGCTTCCTTTGAGAACTGTGCTATCAAGGATGATATTTGTGGAATAATGGACAAGGAAGAAGCTTAAGTAGGTGGTATCAGTTTGAAATAATCTCTTAGTCACTATCCTTGTCACTGGGACAAAATATCCAACACCTGCAATTTGAAAGAGAAGAGATTTATTTTGGCTCACAGTTCAGATGTTTTGATCCATGTTTGGCAGGCTTAAACACAGAAACAGTGTGGGCAAAAAGCCTGAGTACAGGAGAGCTACTCATTTATGGTGGCCAGAAAGCAGAGAGAGAAGAAGGAATCCAGGGAGGGAGATTTGACCTTGTGGGTCATGTCCCCAAGGACTAAAGTCTAACCAAGCCCTACTTCCTAAGTGCATGCCAGCTGTAGTGCCTCGTAATCCAATCGCCCTCCAAAAGCACAGCCTCCGAGCACAGTGTTAGGGGACCTTCTTAATCTAAGCCACAACATTTCATCCCTGAACCCCAAAACAAACCTATACATCCTTTTATTCAAAATACATGCAGTCCATCACTGAGAGTTGCCAAATTTTTGGGTTTCAGCATTGCTGAAAAATCCAAGTTGAACATCTTCTCTGAGACTCAAGGCAAACTCTTAGCTGTAAGTCCCTGCAAAAATCCAAAAACAAGTTATACACTGCTGATGTACAGTGGCACAGGCTAAATTAAGTAAGCATTGAACATACATACATGAAGTCAACTGAAACTACAAAAACAGAAATGACTGCCAACATTATTTGCTCTGAGGTAGAAGAGTGCTAAGAAAGGATAAAAGAATGGATGGGGGATTTTTCCTCTTGAATTCACTGTCTTCCTCTACCTGGTTACATGCCCTTGAGAAAATTCCCTTACTTTCATTCAGTTTTATCCGGTCCCTACCAATGATTAAAATGTACTTGGGATTGAGAGGATAACATGACTAAAGACACAGAGGCATAAAAGACTATGAAAACCTTCAGGGTGTCAAGAGTGCAGGCTTTGTGAGACTGGGTTTTGAGGAGAGCAGGAAAAGTAAGACAGTAAACATGGAACTGACTGTTTAAAGCTTTAATGCCCCTGGGGAGAAGCTCAGACTTACCCTAAGAGCAAGGGTAAAATTAGAAGTGTGAGAATGAGATTTGGTAGGCACACAAATTAACTTATCCTCTATGTTCCTACCCGTTTATCTTAGTTCTCTTTATTTTCTTGGGTTTTTTATTTTTATTAGTACATTTTGCAAAGTGAAAGATAGAGGGGATTCCAGCATATAGAAATACTATTTATCTGTGTTTTGTGGTATTGGGGAATCAAACCCAGGGTTTTGCACATGCTAAGCAAGTGCTCTACTACCAAGCCACATCCATCCCCTTTATTTCTCCTTAATTGCTGTATACTCTGTACAAATGTAAGGAGTACTAACTACTACATGAATTCAGGTGAAAGTGGAGGGAAGACAGGTTTCGGGCGAGCTCTGACAGGTGGTCCTTTGCCTCAGAATTTAATATGTGCTCTGGAAGGACCCTCTTGTTTTTGCAGATTTACCAGTTGTTGTTTGTTTGTTTGTGTCTTGTGGTACTAGGAATGGAGCCTACAGGCACTCTACCACTGAGTTAAACCGCCAGCCCTTTTTATTTGAGACAAGGTCTCATTAAGTGGCCCAGGATGACCTAGAACTTGACATCCTCCTGCCTCAGCCTCCCAAGTAACTGGAATTGATTACACTTGTACGTCATCATGCCTGGCTGGATTTGTCACTGTATAGTTTTTCTCTTTTAGGCTAGTGTGTGTGTGTGTGTGTGTGTGTAACTGAGATGTAGGTGAATGTTTTCACCAGGAACACAAATATTTTTCTTCTTCTTGTCTGTAGCAAAGATTTCTTGGTCACTTTATTAAGTTCTTGGCCAATCCAGCTCTGTCTGCCTCTCATCAGGATCCCGAGTGCAGGATTTAAAAGCTTCCTACTGAACACTCTTGGACTGTGAGGGTGTGAGGGTCTGATACACCACTCTACCATACTTCAAAAGAAAATATCCAAATAGCCAACAAATTAGAATTTAAAACTGAGTTCCATCTCTTTGTTCATCAAAGAAATTAAAACAACAAAGACACAACTATACCCAAAGAGCTAAAATTTTTAAAGGATGATATAAATGTTGGTAAGGATACAGATAAACGACAGCTCTCACACACTACTGGTGGAGAATGAGAACTGCCACAAAAGTGTAGCATTGTCTAATTAGAGTGAATGTACAAAAAGGTCTGCAATCCCACTGCTGACTCGTGATATTCAGCAAAAACATACCCTTCCATGAACCAAAAGATACCCACGAGAATGTCAATAGCTGCACTGGGTCAAAACAATCCAATGCCCATTGATAGCAGAATGGGCAAATAAAACATAGTGTACTAAAGTACTGTATGAGAATAAAAATGAATTAGCTCCAGCTATATACACCATGGACGAGTCTCACAGCCACAGTGCTGGGGGATCCAAGTGAGGCGCAAAAAATGTACATCCTGAAAACTCCCTTCAGCAAGAGTTTTAAGACAAATGAAATTGTGCTTTAAGCTATAGAAGTCACGAGAGGCAGTTCATTCTGAGAAGAAAACAGGGTAGTGACCACAAGCAGCTGACAAGGGCAGGGGATTACGCAGTGACCGTGTGTGGAACTGAGCAACCCAGGCGCTTTCTGTGAGCATCCACCCTGCGACCCCTGTGTGAGCTGTCAGTACTGACCTGGCAGCCTGAGCTGCATCCCCAGTGCCCGACTTCTGATGAGATGACAGAGTCCTCAAGGGTAGAACCCACAGGGGGCACATATGTCACCTGTGACCATGCTTTGCCATCACTGGTCCCTTGGTGGGGTACAGTGGCCAGCAGATGGTTTCAGCTGAGTGGAGAGTCCATGGTGAGGAGCCCCCACCCCCAGGAGCAAGCTCAGGGGACTCCAGGGGTACCTGAGCCACAGGAGATGAACCAGGCAACGTGATGGCTGTGCTTCCTGCAAAATGGGGCACAGGGCTCAGCAAGG
>RJWT010032948.1:0-14003 GCA_004365215.1 Cuniculus paca | reverse complement strand
CTTTGCTTCCTTTTTATTTTCTCCTTCCTCCCCTCCTCTTCCCTCTCTCTCTCTTAGGTCATTTCTTGTTCCCACTCTCTTAACTCTTTCCTTCCTCACTTTCATTCTACATTGAAATCATCACTTAAATATCCACAACAAAGTGCTTTCCATTCCTAGGATGATGTGCCCTTTAATCCCTAGAATTATTTGTTCTTGTTTGGATTGGACCCTACTACTCAAGTTTTTACAGTTTCCTCTAGCATTATCATTATAATAATGGGTGAAACCTTAGAGAAGGCAAGTAACTTTTCATTCTTCCAATTTTCAACAAGGGACCATCTAAAATATAGAGATTACAATTTAAGCAAATATAAATATTTCCCCATAGCCAGCCAAAAAGTGACAGCAACATTTCCTGCCTCATAGAATTATAACTGGAAAGACCTTGAAAAGAAGCAAATCTACAGCCTTAGTGTTTGGAAGAGTAAAAGGAAACTAAGAGATGATTATGTCACACACAGCAATAAAGCAAAATAGAGGTGATGGTCAGATTCAAATCAGACTTGAGTTACTACTTTGCACAGTTTGATGTTTGATACTATCAAATAAAATTTAGAAACTCATCTTAACCTTACCTAGTCTCAGAGTTATATGACCTTAAAAGAGAGAAGAAGATAAAATTATGAAGATAGTCTCTCTTGGAACCTCTCAAATTTACTCTTCCAGCAAAGAAAAGTCATACTCTTGAGTAACAGATTATGTCTCTGAAGTTGGTTAGAAATCTATTGATAGTATTTCATTAGCAAAATAACACTGAGGCCTCTCTCAGATTCTAGCTCACAAATGTGAAGAAATTGAATTTTTGTGAGTAATGATTCATTTACTTTGACTCCTCCTTTGCCCTGTTTCATTTGGTACAATTGATTTCCTTTCTCCATATAATTTCACTTGTCACAATTCATGACTTGAGAATTGACCCTCTTCTCTCTTTGTACTTTCACTTATGAGCCAACTTCTGTGCTTAAAAATAATTAAAATTGCACATTAATGAAAAATTATTGAAGATAGCATTTACAAAAATACTTGCTTCAAGTCACTAATGCAAAGTGCTACTCTTAAGATACACCTATAAAGATTATCAAATTACCATCTTTAGTTAAATAAAGGAAGAAAAGAAAAAACATCTAATGACCAATCCTAACCCCATTAGACCCCACACACACCCCAGATAAAGCTTAATATTTAGCTCACTTTTGTTCTGCAGAGAAGTGAAATGAGAATAATGGAATCCCTGCCATTTATTAAGTTTAAAGAGAAAGACAGAGAAAGAGAATTAAATCAAAATTTCCACAGCAGTTGCAGGAAAATAGCCCTTCTAAATGCTGGCAAGCTACAGGGGCCCTGCTTTCTTCCTTTAGATGAAAAAGATGCCTTGTTGGAGTAGAGCTTGTTTAAAATAACTGGTAGAGCTCAGTGTTTATAAAAGTTTCCTGAAATATAAGCAGTGTTAGAAATATTGTTCCAAACTGGTGATGTAGGGCCTGAGAACCTATGGGTATAACCAGAACAAAGACAAAGTATTCTGGAACTGAAAAAGCTCCTACTGTGCAGATAGGGGCATTAGTCATGTGCTCCTTGTCACAGACCTCAAATGCAAGGGATACTACAATTAGTTTCATTGCTGTGATTATTATGATTGTCTTTTCTTTCCAACTGCACATGGTTTATCAGGTTACTGTTGCTGGTGTATGAGTTTGGATGTTTTGCTGAGGTCAAAATTCTAGAGATTGACATCTACTGCCTACAGGTATGAAAATAGTTGACCAAATTTACTGTTCCCTTTTTCCATGATATGAGGTAAAACAGAGGAATGAGAATGTAGGAAATGCTACATAGACCTTGGCGTTTTTCCAAATTTCCTCTTTTAAACAAGTTAGTTCTCAAAAGCATAATCTGACATTATGGAAAGGGTTCAGCTTCACACAATAATGACATTTTACATCAAAATGATAATACAAATTCTGAAATGTTTGTATGTATTTAAAGTGTATTTTCCAAGCCTTAAATAACATGAAGCTAATTTATCTCAAAGAAACTTAGCTATCAGGAAGAACAGAGGCTTGTTTGTCAGATCTAATATTCATATTCAGCAAATATTTGCCAAAATTTGGTTGTGAAATTCAACACTGCTGCCTATAATATCTCTATCTAATTCAGCTGCCTGTAACATTCCCCCCTCTGAAGAAGTAACCCGAACTGCTATGAGGAGTAATGGGCAATGACCGATCTGGCTTCTTCAGGCTGAAAGGGGTTGTAGTTGTTGAATGGCAGTCAGGAACACTCTGTCTAATGGCCCTAGATAGTCACCAGGCGTTTTTATCTTGGGTAGGCATACAGCTTTAAGTCTGAAGGAGACAAAGTCAAAGAAACAATTAAGTACGCATGGGCCAAATAATAGAATCAACAGGATTATTATGAGTACAGTTAACAAAGACTCTTACCAAGAGGCGCTGGAATTAATTCCTATAAGGAGGATAAGAATAAGATCCGGGAAATTTTAGAATCTGACACTTCTTGGCAACCCACTCGGGACCTCTTCTGTCTCTCTCAGACAGAAGCTTTCTTTCTCTCAATAAATATATTCTGCTCATAAAAAAAATTAAAAAATAAAGCCAGTTTCTTCACTGAGAAAATAGGAAAACAATAACTACCCTTTCTCTGAAAATTAAAGTGAATGAATATAATGTCCTAGCAAGGTTCCTAGCCACTAAAGGAAAAAGGTATCTTCTATTTCTAAGAACATATTTGGAAAATTTGTAGAGGGAAGAATGAGTGTAACACTTAGGCTAGCCATTTGGAAGTTATGCATTGTATCCTGGAATTTGGTAAGAATAGAAGAGCTGGAAGGAGAACCACATTCGGGTAAAACAGAGGCAGATTTGAATATTTAAACACTAACAAACATCAGAATTTGAACGTGTCTAACAATTTCTTGGTTAGATGGAATCACAAGAAAAGGCATACAACTCTGTTTCTAGGTTCTCCATGAAATGACCAGGTAGATATAAAACTCGTGTACAATTTTCAACTGTGTCAGGCATCAGTAAATGCCAACCATGCACCAGAAATAATAAAAACTGTCTGTTGGATGTAAGGAAAACATTAAAACCAAAACTGTTAGAAAGAATCCCCCGTGACCCCATGAGAAAGCACAGTTCTCCAGGAAATTCACGCAAAAACTCACCCCGAGAGCACACTTAGGATTCCGCAGAAAGGGAGTTCAAGGACAGTCAGTCCCAGTGCAGTTAGGAGCCACAGCACTCAGCACCCTGGCTAATTCCAAAGCAACTCAAACGCCGGGCAGGGCCACCAGTGGCACCAGGTATTTACAGGTATTTACAGGTATTGTGCAGCACAGCCCACAAGAATTACAAAGGGCATCGTGGCCTCTTTGCATAGACAACAGAGACCTAAGCCATAGTCACGACTTGTGCCTGGTTTAAAGAACTCATCCTTGGATTTTATGAAATGGAGCTTTTTGGAGACTTTAATCTCAACAATTCTATTAGAATAAAACCAGTAATATTTCAAATTTAAGCAAATAATTTTAAGATAATCTGCAAGAATTGAACCATATCCTGTGCTGGTAAAAGTAAGTGAAATTAGTACTTTTGATCAACAAATAGGTAAGGAAAATCTTTGTGGGAGGAAATGAATTAAAACTTAGAAATTTCTCAAGTACTGACATTGCCTGCCCCCCAAAAATGGACATTTTCTTTTCCTCTTTCTACCTCTTTATATTATTTGTACCACTTTATCCTCTTAAAATGCCTTTATGTCTTGCTTATCTCACTTGGTCTTCTTCCTGTTCACTGCTCTATGAAGCTTTTCGTAACATCCCAAGCTAGGTAAGATGTTCCCCCTCTGAATTCCCTGAGAGAAATACGCACCTATCACATGACATTCATCTATTTGGGTGACTTTTTTTTATATCAAACCGGAAATCCTGAGCTACTCAAATACAGTTTTTGAGTGGAATCAAAATGGATTGTTTAACTGAACAGAAAATACAGAAGGGCTAGTAGAGAGGAAGTCATATATTCAACTTTGGATATACTATGTTTGCAATAATAATAATACAATATCCAGGAGAAGACTTCCCAGAAAACTATTTGGGATGTTGGCAAGTAGGAATTGACTCTCTGGGATTAGAAAAGCCAGAACAGGAGATAATATACATAAACTCCAACTACTTATTTAAAGGTAATACTTTATACTGTACATACAAATATCAAGGACAAATATGTACAAAGAAATAAAATAAGGCAGAAGGAGGAAAGCTGGAGATTAGTTTTAAACAGACATAAAGAAGGTAGTGTAACCAATAATGAATCTCAGATCTCTTAGTTTCAAAAAGAAGTAATCAATACGTCATTTTTGCTTGTTGTTGATTTTCTCTAGAGCAGTAGCTCTCAATCTGAAACAAGTCTGTCTTCAAGAAAACATCTGAAAATGTCTGGAGATATTTTCATTTGCCTTTATTAGAGAGTGAGGCTGGCAGATGGGACAGATGCCCCTAGAATCTAGTGGGTAGATGCCAGGAATGTGGCCTATATTTCTTGCTAGGGCTGCTAGAACAAAATGTCACAGATGGATGGTTTATAAACAGAAATTTATTTTCACACACTTCTGGAAACTGGAAGTTCATGATATAGGTGACAGTATGGTTTGGCTTCTCCAAAACCTTTCAGCTTACAGATGGCTACCATCTTTCCGCATTCTTACATGGCATTTTCTCTGTGCAAATATACTAGTGTCTTGTGGATGATCTTCTCGTTTTATATGTACACCAGTCAGATTGAATGGGGGACAACTCTAATTTGAACTTAAATACTTCTCCAAAGGCTCTATCTAAAGTATTAGAGGTTAAGGTTTCAGCAATGAACTTACAGGGGTGTAATTCAGTTCCTAACATTGTACATTTCAGTCCCCCATACTTAATCTATATCCTTCTTACAAACAAAATGTACTCACCACCATCCCCACAGCCCAAAGCTTCAGCCCATTCCATCATCAACTCTGTGTTCCAAATCTCATCTAAACTTATGGCCTAAATCCAATGTAAGTGTGACCCAGTATATAATTCATTCAGAGACAAAAATTCTAGTTCAGCTATAAACCTGTGAAGCTACATAAGTATGCTCTTCCAAAATATAATAATGAGACAGGCACAGAGCAAATGTTCCCACTTGCAGTCAAGTCCAAAACCTACCAGAGAAAATTTTCATTAAATTTAAATGCCAGGACATATCCTCTTAGACTTAATGAACTGGCTTCTGAGCCAGTAGGGCAGTAGCCCTTCTCACAAGCTACCCACAACTATTCTCATAACCCAGACCATCATCTTATACCTACAGTTCTAAGCAGTATCCTGGCCCCTAAGGTCCCTGCTAAAACCAAAGAGGAGACAGGCTTGACTCCTTAGGCTTCTGGCTAGAATGGAAGTCCTGCGGACTTATGAATTATCTTCAAGGTTATTCTCTTTTCTTCTGCCTCAGCCTCCAGAGGGCTGGTGGATTACAGGCATGCATCACTATGCCTGGCCTCTCTTTTCTTAAAGGATATTAAATGTTCACTGCTGCATGATTGCATTGGCCTAAAGAACTTCAAAACACTCAACAGCTTTCTTTCATTTTTCCACCAGGCTTCCTACCTCTAACCACTTTTTAGTCCAATCTGGCAGTGTTCCTACTAGCAAACTTCATCTTCATTTCTGGTTCATGCTGAGATGTTTGATTAGGTCCATGGATTATACTTATAATCTTTTTTTGCAGTAATTGCCTAGTCACATGCTTGACATTCTCTCTAGAATGTACTTTCTCACGTCTTAGATAGGCTGAAATTTTTCCATATCTTCAAGTCATGAGGTTTTTTTTTCACTAATTCCTTCATCTTTTTTCTCATATTTTACTATAATTAACAAAGGAAAAATAGTTTGAATTTTCAAAACTTCGTAAATATTCTCAACTAAACACACAAGTTTATTACAAACTCAAACTTTCACAGAACACTAGAATACATTACAACCTAATTACTTGCCATTTCATAACAAAAATCACCTGTCCTCTACCAGATAATAGTATGTTCCTCATTTCCAGCAGAGGCCTCACTAGAAGCACTTTTAGTGTTCATGTTTCTATGACCAATCTCTTCAAAGTAATCTAAGTTTTTTCTGAAAGGCACCTCAGAACTCTTCTATCCTCTACCAGTCATACAGTTTCAAAACTAATTTTTCACTTTTAGATACTTGTGATAGGGGCACCTCACTTCTTGGTACCAAATTCTGTACTTGTCAGAATCTACAGAGAAACACAAGCAACAGGATATGTATAAATACAGAGAAAGAAGAGATTTCATTTAATTGGCTTCTATTAAGATTGTTAAGGTTTGGAAAGTTCAAAGTCTGTGGGGTAGGCTGGCAGAGAAAAACATAGGCAAGATTTGCAATATAGTCTGAAAGCAACCTTCTGATGAATCCCTTCTTCCTTGGTGGAGTCAGTCTTTGTTTACTAAGGGCTCCAACTAATTGAGTGATGTCCACTCACATTATAGCAAACAACTTTTTAATGCAAATTCTACTGATTTAACTGTTATCTCATCCATAATATTATAAGAACACATTTACAAAAACAACTAGAATAATTTTGACCAAATACTGCTGCAGTTGAAAAAGTCCAGTTTAAGAAGATGTAGGGCATATTGAATTGACTTTATATAAACAATGAGCATTTTATAAACAATGAATTCTATACTGATACAAACAGCATTTAGAGTCCTTGAATGCAAGACTGTCAGTATTCTTTCTTTTCAGGTCATGTCCACACAAAAATCAACACGGTGCTCAGAAAACAGTAAGAACTCCATAAATGTTCTTGATGGACAACATATGGACTCTAAGAGTGGGAAAGTGAGAGGAGAAATACCACCAGTATGAATTTTGTCTTCATATTCCATAAAATTTATTTCTTGGCCATGATCTTAGTGCATATATTTCAAAGGTTGATTAATAAAATGACAGATTTGACCTATTTCCCCTATCAGTGTAAGCCCACATTATAATTGTCTTTTGTAGTGGTGGTGGACTTTAATAATCTGAGAGTCTATTATTGCCTTTGAGATAAATTAGGGCCTTCTCACTTGTAAATAAGACTATTTTGGCCAAATATACCTACATAAGGCCCACATATATTCTCACAAATAATAAATCAAGGACACTTGTCCTTAAAAAATGTGGTTTGAGTTTTTAAAACTAAAATATTCCTTAAAATACAAACGTAAATCTTGATGTCATTTGCTTGTTTCCATAATAACATTTAAAATAAGTGTGTCTAAAAAACTTATAGTTCAAAATGTCTTAATATTTGCTATAAAATATTTGTAAGAGTTTTTCTGGCTATTTTTAATAGGCACAAATTGATTCTATAACAAAAGTGCTTCCACTAGGAAAAAAAACGTTATGTTGCATTCTCTACATTTTTTTCATGATTTATCTTGATCAAAGCAGTAAGACTGAGAACATGATAAGCCAGCAAGAGTCTCACAATATGATCAATAAAGTACCAGTGATATCTCAAAATTAGCTGCAAGGCTATCAGTGGTACTTTATAGTTATAAATATGAGGTCAAAAAATAGAGTTCCTGTTTTTCCCTGAGTTGTAAGCATTTGTTTTTATTTAACTGGCCCCATGGTCCATTAGTTCTAGCATTGTATAAGTTTTGCTTTCAGAGAAACTGAATGACTCCTTTTGAAATCCACAGCTGGCTATAGCTGTCTAAGTATTGCCTACCTCCTTACTAATCACTTCCACAGTGAATACCACAGAGATCCTCAAACTCATACTACTGAAGACAAATCGGTTTTGTAGGACATTCCTTAGGTTGGAAAGTACTGTTCAAAGGTTCTTCTTTGGACCAAGCAATGTTAGTTGATCATGATAACCATTTCCACTATTTTTTACTTCTAACGTGAACAAAATTACATATTTTGTCTAACTTTCTTTGCAAACTTCAAATACTTTTAGTTAAAATAAAGAAGACATAAGAGAAGATAACTGATTTAAATCACAGTTTAAAGCTTGATTGTTGTTAAGGAAAACTTTAAGTTAGGGAAAAAGATACTGTAAATTTATATTTGACTAAAGATTAAGTGAAACTTTGCCAAGTGTCACTGATCACGATGCTTAAAACTACTTACTTTAATCATCAACACACCAGAAAAAATTATCCTGGCTCTGACACACAAGGAAATGCAAATCGATCAATTTATTGCTTGAAATGTGGCATTTACCATACCAGTTTCAGGTTTCTTTCCTAGAAATATTTATCTTCATTTGTAAATTATTTAAAGACACAGTAGTTGCATTATTTAAATATTGCCTGATATCAAAGCGGACGTGAAGTCTATATCTTGAGTTAAATTGTTTCTATAATTAACTTTTATTTTAGAATAAGTCTAGATTTTTGCAAAAGTGCAAGAAAGCAGAGTTCTTTACACCCCAGCTAAAATCACTAAATGAGAGGTTGTGATATTAGAATGGCTCTAATGCTAACTTCCCAACCCTAAACTCTAGTTTCTATAAAGCAAAATATCTACGCATATTATTTAGAACTCATGTGTTAAAAAAATGTATCATTTCTTCTCCATTTATTTATATCACTATGGACTTTGGCATGTTTATTTTATACTTTGAGTTGTAATCAAATACCGCAGTTTATTTCTCAAATTGTTTCAGCATTGACCTTTGAGAGCTCTTTCAGTGTGACTTTTTTTGACTTTTTGACATGATCCCACTATTAGATTTTTTACTACATTTTTAGGTTTTGGTGCCATATGATGTACAACATTTAAGGCCAAATAAAACATTAAATTCTCAAGACTTTGGTTTTGTTTGTAAAGAGAAACAGCATTTTCTAACAACTTTTGTAATCTCGATATGTAAAAAAATAGTGTCACAGTTTCATGAAGTAATGACTTAACAAACAGCTGTCTTGGAGTTTTATGAGACACTTTCATATGACTAAAAATTTCATGCCTCAGGCAGCAGTACAGGGGACTACGCTGAATTCTAATAATGGAGTTAATAACCTTTTACTCCAACACAACCTCAGTTGAGATTATCAATTCCCTACTGGTGCAGAGTTCTATTGGCAGTAGACTTGGGGCTCCATTCTCACTTACTTTTAACCTCTGTCAGAGTTTGTAAATGTACAGTTGGTGCTCTCTATAAAATCACCAATTGAATAATACATTGCTTTCATATAACAGTTTTGTTGTTGGAGACCCTAGAAAATTTTACACTGTAGATGTAGGTCACTTACTGCAGAACTGAATGGAAACCAAGCAGTCTGAAATTCCTGTGCATACATATTTGGGATAACCAGCACATTCAGGATTCTAACTTGTGTGTTGGTTTATATTTTCCTTATAAGAAGGAGACAAAAGACATTTTTCTCCTACTGTTTTACTTCCCATAAGGCAAGCTTTATTTGCCTTAACCTAGTCGATCAACAGCACACAAAACCGAGTTAGAACTAAAGATATTATATAGGACAAGGACAATGTCAATAACATACGACATTTCACTTTCCTCAAAGCATACACATAGGTGTGTTATGTCAGCAATATAGTGGTACTAGACAGGCAAGGAAAATGTGCTCACTATATTATCTTTATTCTGTGCATTATGCAGCCCAAAGAAATGTAGTGAAATTTCTTTTTTCAATTACAATTGTTCACTTACAGAGTGCAAGAATTTAGGAAAATTTGGGAATATTTGCTGAATCATTTTATATTAGCAATATGTGCATGGAAAATCATGATGTATGTAGCACATCTAAACTGTTCTTTAATGTTCTTATCAAATATAATGAGGAAAATCTTAATGGGAAATTTAAAAACTGAATATAGTCAACATTTCTCAAAAAGTTGCATTTATAGGAATATATATATATGTATTTTTTTTAATTTTTATTTTTTTTTTGTACTGGGGATCAAACTCACAAACTCGCACTTGCCAGGAAGGCGCTTGTGCTGCTGAGCTAAACTCCTGGTCCAGGACTATATATATTAAACTGTAACAGTCTGATTACCCAGACTGTTTTCTAAAATTCAATCTGGTGACAACAAATATTCCAATTCTTTAAAATGTAATGTCAAGGAAATTTTGTATATGTTAAAGTCAAGGTTAAAAATATATGGACTACTTCCTCTGAAATAAGGGAGCGTTTCAATAAAATGTACATTTAGTAGGATAAGCATTGTGAGATTATAAGTGAAGAGATATGACATGATGTGCTCTTTTGTTTTTTGAATAGAATTTTTCTAAAATACTGTATTTTATCTTGTTACTTCTACAAAAGCACTTAGCAACCTTTCATATTTTCAACACCACTATTTGACAAGACAAAGAAAAGAGTAATCTGTGGGTGGAATTTTGAAATAATAACCAGAAGAGTGTCATGAGAAAGAACATCATGTCAGCTACTAGAATGTTCACTGACAATGCTTCTGTGAGAATCAGGATGAGTGTCTGCATGATTACTTATGACACAGGGTGATTTTACTTTTGAAATCCAAATGAAATCCTTAATTCCAAAGGGTAGAGTTTCTGTACACATCACAGTCACCTTTTTAAGCATAAAGGAAGGGAGGAATTAAGCAGTCAATTTATTTAAGCTTTTTTCTCTGCTTTTAATGTTAGTCTACTTTTATACTTCCTTTTAATATACATATGATATAAAATGTCACTGGACATGAAAGTGGCCCAGGGCAAATTGAACTCTGTCTGTCCAGGACCCAATACTGCTGCAGCTGAGGGTTCCTGGAAAGCAGCCACCTGGATTTTACACTCCAGAGGATACACGACATGCGGGGCTAAAGCATTGAAGGACATGCTGCTTCAGAAGCTGGAAAAGGAGGCCTACAGATACCAGAAAAGAGCCTGGACTATTCTAGTCATTCTTGCCTTACATCAGAATGTTGCTGTATTAATCACTGTATTAATCCCATCTGTGGGACAAAATATCGAACACCTGCAATTTTATTTTGGCTCACAGTTTCAAGGGCTTGGTCCATGCATGATTGACATGCTCCAAGGTAGAAATAGCATGATAGAAGGGCATGGTGGAGGGAATTTGGTCAACCTGTGGCAGCCAGGAAGTGAAGAAAGAAAAAAGGAGCCAAGAACAATACACCCACCCAGATCATGCTCCCAATGACCCCCTCTTCTGGTCCGTCCCCACCTCCCACATTCAGCTACCCCACTCTAACCCCACATTCAGCTATGAACTCATCAATGGATTATTCCAGTGATGAGTATAATGCCCCCATCTCCTTCCAACAACCCCCACCTCTAAACACATGAGACTTTGAGGGTATACATGTTTTAGATCTAAACCGTAACATTCTCAGGACATTCTTCAATGTGCAAGAAGTAGGGGAGAACTTGGCCAGTACACGGCTACCTCCAGCACTATCTACACAAATAATGTTATTTCCAATTGTTCTACTCTATTCCTTAGGACATGGTGGTCATTTATTTGATTTATCTATGAATAGGCTATATTCGCTCAATACATTGTTACTAGTATTCATTTAGATATAATTTCATTTTCTATTAAGACAAATAGAAGATTTAATTTTATTTTCATTTACACTTTTCCAAGGTTCTACTTTTCTTTCTGAAGATTTAAGCATCTGACCAAAATTATTTTCCTTCTTCCTGGGGAGCTCCCTTTAAGGACAAATCTTCTGGAGAAGAATACTCTCAATTTTCGTATCTCCAAGTGTCTTTATTTCCCCATTTGGTGTTGAACTAGGGACTGAGCTACACCCCTAGCCCATGTTTTATTTTTTTTAATTTGAGACACAGTCTCGCTACATAGTAAATTGCCCAAGTTGGGCTCTAAGCTGAGATACTCCTGCCTATTTTCCCAGAGTGCTGGGATCACAGGCACACAGCACTGTATCTGGCTTTCCTTCATAAATTCAGCAGGACAATTCCTCTTGATATACTTAAATTTGTGGGAATTTTCCCCCTGTCCTTACTCTCTCCATTCACTTCTTCCTCAGATGATTTCTAATAAGGGGTCCTTTTTCCTCACTAGACAAAATGAACCCTCAGTCCAGATTTCTTTTTATAATTAGTATTCTGTGGTCTCAAAGGTAATTCCAACTGCATTCATTGTATCTTCTTTTCTTTCCCTTTTTAAAATCATTTATTTTGTTTTTCTGGTCTGGAGATTGAATTTACAGTCCTTGCACTGAGCTACATACCCAGTTCTATTTCATTTTAATTTTGAGACAGGGTATTTCTAAATCAGTAGGTTGCCCAGGGTGGTCTCAAACTTGAGATTCTTCTGCCTCAGCATCCCAATTACAGATGTGTATCAGCTTACCTGGCTTCATACCCATCTTCTTAACATTCTCTGAACTAACTAGATGTGTGGTTGAGTGTCTGCCAAAAATTTCAGAAAGTTCTCAGCCACCATCACTTCTGCTCTGTTCTTTGTCTTTCCAGTAATCCAGTTACATATATGTTACATCTGAAATGACTGTCTCACACTTGTTAGATATTCTGATTATTTTTCATTCTTTTTCTAGTTATATTTCAGCTCAGAATGTTAATATTGATATGTATCTAAGTTCACAATTTTTTTCATCAGCTATGCCCAGACTACTGATTATCCCACATTTTATTTCATCTTTTTTCATTACTCCTTTTTTGGCTTCTAGAGTTTTCTTTTGATTATTTTTTAGTTTCCAATCTCTCAACTAGCATTATTTATCTTGATTTGCATATGGCTCATTTTTTAAAAAAAAATCCCTTGAAATACTAATCATAGTTGCATTACATTTTTTGCCTTTTAATTCCAAAATCAGTCATTTTGATACTCATTCTGTGCTTGCTTTGTGTCTCAGTCACTTTTAATCACTTCTGGGACAACATACCTGGCACCTTCCACTTAGAGGAAAAGTTCATTCTGGCTCATGTTTTTAGTTCATAATAGTTGGTGGAAGACTGTGGTGCAAACATGTTCACCTCATGTCCACAGCAGTCAGGAGGCAGAAAGAAAAGGGAGGAGCTGAAGAGAGATTCACCTTTCCAGGTCCCACCCCCAACAACCTGTTTCCCCTGACCAGGCCCCATCTCCTGACAGCAAGTAAGCCCGCAGCCCCCGTCGTAATACAGTCACTTGCCCATGAGTCCATGAGACTCTTAGGAGAGATCTAGGTATAGTACTTGAGCTCTCCTAAGTACATTCTCTCAGCAAGCTGGTAACATTTAAAACCAGATAAATATATACATGCATATACACACACACACACAACAATATGGAAGTAGGTAGATATAGATAAATGCTGAAATATAAAATGCATATACATACCACAGACATAGGTATATGTGATGTATAAATATATACATATGAATTGAGATAAATTAACCTTCAGTAGGAATTTATGTCAACCTGGTGGGAATTGGACTTTATGTAGCATTTATTATAGCTCTAAGTGAGGACTTCAAATTCCTCTAGTGCCTTTTTTGCATCCCGGGTTGTCTCTGTGTTCCCTAAAAAGTCTTCCTCCAATAGAGTCAGTGCCTTTCAACTTTTTCAGCCATAATCCACTGTTACTTCTCTCAAGGCCTATTGATGTGTTGCCAAAATGTGGGAAAAGAGAAGAAATCAGTCTCCTCACAAGTGTTTCAGGCAACCTACGTTCCTGAACTGTGACCGTATCAATGTTTCTTCACTTCTATCAGAGGTGACAGAGGAAGGATAGTGAGACCTGTAGTCATGGCTATCCATGTTTCCAGGTGAGATGGGAGTCTTTCCCCTAGACAGTGGGCATCTGTTAGGAAGAAGACACTTGGTATATTTTATAAGGATGACTCTTTCCTTTCTGCTTCCAGAGACACAAAGGACTCTCTCTGGGTTCTCCATAATGAGATCCTGCTGGTGTT
>RJWT010032947.1:0-14013 GCA_004365215.1 Cuniculus paca | reverse complement strand
TTTTTTTTTTTAAAGATAGAGTCTCGCTATGTAGTTCAGACTAGCCTTGAACTCACTATGCAGCATTGGCTGGCCTTGAACTCGCTGCAATTTTCCTGCTTTGGCCTCCCAAGTGCTGGGATTACACACATGTGCCAACCACGCCCAAGCCTCAAAATCCAAACACTGCAATTAAACCTGAATACTGAGGCTTTAGTTTAGAAAAAAAAATTCACACATTAACATGTTTTGTCTTAAAAGAAAAACACAGCTGGGCGTGGTGGCTCACGCCTGTAATCCCAGCACTCGGGAGGCTGAGACAGGCGGATCGTTGTGAGTTCGAGACCAACCTGGGCTACAAAGTGAGCTCAAGGCCAGTCTGAACAGCATAGTGAGACCCTGTCTCAAAAACAGGGCTGGGGATCTAGCTCAGCGGTCTAAGCGCCTGCCTGTCAAGCGCAAGGTCGTGAATTCAATCCCCAGTGCATGAATTCAATCCCCAGTGCCGCAAAAAAAAAAAAAATAATAATAATAATAACAGAGCTTTCAACGATACAAACAGCCTTTTTTTAATGGCTAAATCAGTCTTTATTAACAAAGGCTGTTTTTTTAATTCTTGTAAGTTCATCTTAATATTAAACAGGATAAGATGCTCAATAGCTGTAATTCGACACTTTTTTCTGGTTTAGTCCATGTCAATTAATTTGTTGTGAACTTGTTTATATTTTAATAGAAGCCATGAATCATCAGGTATTTAGATAGATGTAGCTAACTACATTGGAAATTGAAAATTTATAGATGTTTCATCATTAAGTCAGAGTAAAAAAATCAAAGGAAGGATATGATGGTTGGTTTAAAAATAATTTATCATTAGGCATTATATCTTTTTTTAGAACAAGTATAATTTACAGAAATTATATGATTCAATTTTTGTCAAGTATTAATATGTATGTAGCAATTTTTTTTAAGCTGAAATAGTATTTCAATTGTGAAACCTATTTCTGGTCACACACACACACACACACACACACATACACACACATCAGAAGCCTTATTGGAATTTAACATAATTTACAAATGCCCTAAGAATTCTTAAGCAACACAATATTTTAAGCAGAAAACATTAATTTTCAAAGTTTGATACTGTTTCTATAGTTTATGTGGATGTATTAACTGGTCTCTTTATAAGAAACCCAACCAAAAGTTGATCGTAGTAAGCACTGTAAATTAAAGGCAAAAGCTAATCACCTTTTAATAAAAATTGTATACAACGCTTCCAAATATCAAAGATATCATTTAGTAGTTAAATGCCCAGTACAAAACACTAAACAAAGTACATTTACTGGATTGTTTTTCACTTGCAGTCACATTATCCAAAATAAGAACTTCTGATAAAATCTACAGTGCAATTTGCTTAGTGTAGACCACTCCATTCCCCCCACCAAGTACTTGGTTTTCTTCCCCCGAGCTCCCACACTCCCACTATGGTACCATATTATTAAAAACATTAAGTACCTGGGACTTATGCTTCAGATCAAGACATCATTTGAGTAATTTCAAATGATGTACAGCTCCTGATGTAAAAAAGATGTTTTGTGGCCAAAATTACTTCAAACAATAATTATATTCAAATATCATGCCTGACATATCATGCCTTAGCAATTACAAAACCATGATTTTGACACATGGCAATTTGTAAGTTAAGCAAATGTGAAATGCTAAAAGATGTGAACAGCTGCTCTTCTGTTTAAGCGTTAAGTGTTCTGTTTAAGAGTGCTGCAAACCTCAGGCAATGACTTTATTTTAGTTAGCATATCCAGTCCACAGTACAGTGTGCTAAGTCATAAAGTACAAATCCAAGGAACATAATACCTTTACTAAGTCACAAAACTTTTGGCAAACCAATTCAGTACTCTTTTAAAAAAATAAAACAGTATTTCAATTGGAGTCATATATTACCTTAGTGATAATTTTTACTCCAAAAATATCATTTAAGTACCAAATCAAAACACTATGGTTTCTATGTGTTTTTCAACTATATGGTTTCTTCTTTTAGAGTGAGTTCCTCATACACACAGTTCTGATTTGCAGCAGCAAAGAAACTGTGTATTTAAAGTGGCTCTGCTTTTTCTGGGGTTGGTTCACAGCCAGGGAAAGTCCCACTGTCTGAAAAGCTTTAACATTTTACCTTAAGACGCACTGTCAACACCAATTTGTCCAAGTACTTTTTTAAAAAGTTACGTTTTCACTTAAATACTGGAATTCTAACAATTAGTCATTTCAAGTCATACATCAGATGAACCCTGATTTAGGGCCCCTGTATCTTTATGTTTTGATGAAAATCACGTAACTTTACTTCAGTTTATAAAAAAAAATTCTACCTAAAATAGTTATTTTTTTTTAAATAACAAATATAGTGTCAGCTTGGAGAGACTTGGTGCTGTGTACCAACTTTCTTTTATCATTTCTTCACAAATGCTGCTGCTGCCATTGGTGTCCTTATGCTTCCTCTTGCTGAAGCTGCCAATTCTTCAATCTCAGCATTTAATTTATGTATTACCCATTTCATAGCTTCTCTGCCTTTGTTAGCATTTGAAGATACTGTGTTTGCCATTAGTTCTTCAAGGTAACTGCTGAGGCTGACTCCTTTCGCCATGAGTCAAAACAGTTTTTTCTGGGTCCTGAGGATGTGTTTTGTATATAAGTCTCTCGTCTACTGAAAACATATTTGTAAATGAAATATTAGTAGATTTAAGTCCCATTCTTTTCTATACAGGATCAACTACAGAATGTTCCTGCACATATATTTTGGTTCTTGCTGCACAAATAATAGACTTCGCAATGGAAGGTAATCCCCACCGCGTGCTGAGAAGTCTATGGCTGTGCAGCTTTCCAGAGGGATCTATATGTCTGTCCAGCACATCAACTCCGACCACACTCAGGTTCATAGGGATTAGGTATTTCTGCAGTACATCTGTCTGTAACAGTTTCCAAAGGGTGGTCAAAAACACGCTCCAAAGTCCAGATCTCCATGGTGCTGGCGGCCTGCTCGATGTTTGGGCAACACTCACAAATAGCTTTTTATTGAAATGTAAAAGTTTGTATTTGGCATGCGTTTGCACAATTAATGCAATCTTTGCTTTTGCATGCATGCTGGTAATTTGTCAAACACTGCCTGGGGTGATTTGCCTTGGGTGCCAACAGAGAGGGCCCTGCATTCTCACCGTGGCATGTGTGCCAGAGGTTTGCCACCACTGTCTTAGAGGCAAAGAACTGTCCTTTAGTTACATTAGAAAGACTTTATGCTCAGAACCACCAAGAATTATGATGCTATGACTGGGGCTGGGATAATCATTCAAGCATCACAGTTTTCACCTTTGGATTACTCTTTCAAGATCATACCTCTAAAAGAAGTAAGGAAGACTTTTATTAAGAAAAGTTATTAAGCTCATAATGAACACATGTATTTTGAAAATAATACTTTTAAATTATTAGAATATACATGTATTTTGTACAAGGCACTAAAAGAAGCCTATTTTATGAAAATTTTAACTTTATAATGTGCTTAGGATTTGTGGTCAAATACAAAGAAAACAGGACTTCTACTTAGCAATCATTAATCAGGTAAGTTAGATGCTTTTCTCCTTAGTCAGTTTTCTTCAACCATTAAGAAATGCCAGAAAGAACTCTGTACACATGCAAGTATGACAGAGAATGCGTTCCACATGAAAACTGGAAGTCCAAGGATCATGCCTGCTCCTAAGTATTTTCCTTGTATGCTTGGCACTAATTTAGTAGAAGATTACTGTCAAGTGAAGATTGCCATCTCTTCTGTTCTACTGTAAACCCTCTGTCTTATAAGTTGTGGATGAGAATGAAATATTCCCAACCATTTATATCTTAAGTAGGGTATGAAGATTCACCAACCCTTATACTTTCATAGCTATCAGTATTAGCACACAAATTCTCACCATCCTTCAGCTTCCTTAGAAATGAGCCAGTGTCTAAATTTTAGATCCCATGGGAAAACATGGAGACTAGATGGCTAGATTGGTCTTGCAAAGCTAAAATTTCCTCACAAAGCCGGGTGTGGTGGCTCACGCCTATAATCCCAGCACTCAGGAGGCTGACACAGGAGGATCATTGTGAGTTCCAGACCAGCCTGGGCTACAAAGTGAGCTCAAAGCCAGTCTGAACGTCATAGTGAGACCCTGTCTCAAAAACACAAGGGTGGGGAATCCAGCTCAGCGGCCTAAGCGCCTGCCTCGCAAGCACAAGTTCGTGAGTTCAATCCCCAGTGCCGCAGGGAAAAAAAAAAAAAAAAAATTCCTCGTAAGCCACAAATCATACTTGCCTGTACTCAAGAAGCTTACAGTGTAGGAGGAAAGGAAGAACTGAATGTGCTGTGATGGATGCACATGGAAGGCACCATGGTCCATTCAGGAGAGAGCCATCAGGACTGCCTGGCATTGGGGAGAAGACAGTAGGGAAGGTTCAAAAGAAAGGGAGCCAGAAAATTATGAGTTTGTACTGACTAGGGTAACCAAAAGCCACTCTGGGAAGAAAGAATAGTGCCCACAAAGCGGGGAAGCTCAGCATGGCCTTTCGGTAGTCAAAATAAGCCACTGCCACTTTGAAAATAAGCCAGCCAAAGACCACCTCTATTCTATCCCTTTGCTTTTATCTAATAACTTTTTTTCTGTTGAAAAATAAATTAGAAAAATTAAGAAAACCCTTATTCATTCCAGGTAGGACATGTATAGGTAGAACATGCTATACTTCTATGATGTGAACTCAGCAGACAGAGAATCTGTCTTTTAGAGCAAAAATACATCTTTTAGAGCAAAAATACATCTATATTAAGTTATATATACTATAGCGTATATTTTAGTTACAAGTATTATATCTCTGTTCATCTGTATTATTTAAAATGGCTGGTCGTAGTGTACTTAATGGTAAGGCAATCTGGACAGCAGCACTGGAGAGTGGCACTATGGCCAGGACACAGAGCTGTGCTTGTTAACACCCCACCCCAGAACAAAAAGCAAAAATTTTTAAACAGTGAAATTTTTTTGTTTGCTTTTCCAATCTTTACCTTTGAGATAAAGAAGTCAAATGGACCAACTGGAAGGCTGCATTAGATATGTAGCATTCCAGTCACTCAATAATGTTTAATATTTAACCACAAGTTTATTGTTTCAACTGTAAATTTCTTTACTGGACTTTTTGACTGGATCCAAACTGCCTTACATTTCTGACAAGTGATCACTTGTGTTTCTGCATCAGAATACTTGAGACCAGTGACATAAAGCTTCTCTAAAGTAAATAAACCTTGCTGGAGACAGAACTAGTACATCATCTCATCTTAACGAATCACACTATCAGAAAAGGTCGATAGCACAACTCACCCTTACAATTTCATTTGCTTTACCCTACATGTGCAATCTCAGTAAGCAGTGTTTTACTTGAGCTTTTGATACCTGTGGTACTCGGCACAATTGTACTATAATTCCATGTGAAATTTTCACTGGTGTTTGTCTATTTCCTATTTAATCACAGTGTGAAGTCAAAGACTCATGAGGTTATAATTATGTTTCTATAGTATCACGGAGAAAAACTGTAGAAATAGTTGGTTCCTAGTGGGCTAGTCTTTTATTATTATTCCTCCTCAGTCACCTTGTGAACAGGCAAAGACATTATCTGCCAGGTTAAAAATAGTCATAATGAGGTTCAAAGAACTAAATGTGGTTCTGAGCCTTAAACTCTGTCAAGTGCAAGCTAAGTACTAGCTCCATTCAGATCCCTTAAACCTAAAGGACCAACATTTCTCAACGGGCTTACAAGTCCCTCAACCAAGTAATACTCTTCAAGAATGAGGTCATCATTCCTCTTTTTGTGCCCTACACCCTTGTCAGTGGTCACAACATAGCTTCTACCCTTTGGGTAAGTTAAATGCCAGTTCTCTACTAAGGCTTCTTCAATCTCATAATCAGACTGTGCCCATCATCCCAGCCTCTCCTCAGAAACAAAAGCTGGGGCAGATGTCAGCTTCATGGGACACTTGTACACAGATGCTTGTAGATAAACTGTGGCTTTGTCAGACATTAACAGGATCTAGCTGTGCAGTGTTCCCTACTTTCTGTGAGTCTTTATGTTTAAGTTTCCTGATACAGAAAATTGAGAAGATAAAGAACAAAATCCCAAAGGGCTATTGTGACTTTATGGTAAACACTCATAAAAGTGAGCAATTATCTTTTCCTTACAAATTACCTAGCCTTAGATGTTTGTTCCATCACATATAACCACTATTCCCAGAACTTTTCATCATCCTAAACAGAAACTCTGTATTCATTGAACAGTAATTCTCCATTCCCCTTAGTAACCTCTGTTCTTCTTTCTTTATGAATTGACCATTACAGAGTAAATTAGATAAGTAAAATCAAATAATATTTGTTCTTCTATACCTTCTATTTTACTCAACAGAATGTCCTCAAGGTGCATTCATGTACTGGCATGCCTCAGAATCTATCTTTTAAGACAATAACAATGTATTGTATGTATGCATGATATTTCATTTATCCATTTATCTGAAGGCTACTGTTAAGTACCATAATGCTATTAATACTAGTGTATAAGTACCTGCTTGAATCTTTCCCTTCAGTGCTTTTGGATATAGACCTAGGAGTAAACGTGTTGGATCATATGATAATTAACCTTTTGAACAAGAGTCGATCTGTTTTCCACAGCGACTTTTTAAATTTTTATCAGCAATAAACAGATTTCCAAGTTTCTTCACATTTTCCAACATCTGTTATTTTCCATGATTTTTGATCAAAGCCACCCACTGGGCATGAATTTGTAGTTCACTGTGGTTTTAATTTGCATTTCCTTAATGACTATGTTGACCATCTTGCCTATTTGTGTATCTTCTTTACAGATATGTCCATTATAATCCTTTGCCCATTTTTTAATTAGGTTTTTTTTTAACATTGAATTGTACAAGTTCCTTATATAGTATACTTTGGCATCCATTAAAAGATGTATGATTTGCAAATATTTTCTCAAATTCTGTATGTTATCTTTATTCTTTTAACAATATCCCTTGATACACAAAAGTTTTTAATTTTGAGAGTGCAGCTTATCTATTTTTTCTTTTGTTACTTGTGCTTTGGTATTATATCCTAGAAATTGTTGCCAAATTCAATGTCAAGAACATTTTCCTCTGTATTTTCATTTAATGGTTTTTTAATTTTGGCTCTTAAATTCAGATTTTTTATCTACTTTCAGCTAACTTTTGCATATGGTATAAGAAAGTCCAAACATCAGAGATATCCAACTTTTCCATTATCATTTGTTGAAAAGCCTGTCCTGTGGTGGTTAACTGATTGTCATCTTGAGTAGGGGACACCCAGCTGAATTGTGTCAGCATGGCTATGGGCATGAAAGACCTACTTTAAAGAGGACTGCTGTCAGAACTGTATAAAAGGAGAACGGCAGGGAAGGATTTCAGGTGATTGTCCTTGGACAAGCTTCAGCTGTTCTTTTCAGAGGAGCTACAGTCCTCACTGACAATGATGGCCACACTTCTCTGCCGAGGACCTCCAGTCTTCACCATGGGAGTCACCCGCTGGCTTTAGGTGCAGATTCTTCAGCTTCCAGCACTGGCCTTTCGGCCTGCAGGTGCAGAATGTTTAGGCTCTAGTGCAGATCCTTCAACCTCCAGGAGCAGATCCCTGAGGTCTTTCCTCACAGATCTTTTGGCCTCCTGATATAGACACCTAGAGTACACTGCCCTGGGCTCCACGCCTTCAGTTTCTACATCTGACTCTGGAGCACCATTGTAGGCCAGTCTTGTAAATTTCTGTGTCCTGCAGTAAATCTGATTCAGAGCATGCACAGTCTTTGAGGAGCCTCCCCCCACCCCAGCAAACTCTTAGAAGTACTGACAAACATACCACTGAATGATCTTGGCATCCCTGTCAAGATCACCCTGTCAATTCACCATAAATAACATTTTATTTCTGGGCTGTCTATTTTATTCTGTTGGTCCACATCTCTGTCCTTATATGAGCATCATACTGTTTTGTTATAACTTATTAAAATTTGAAATCAGAAAATGTGAGTCCTCCAAATTTGTTCCTGTTTTGCAAGTGTACCAAAGTGCAACTGATCTTTGGTAAACTACCTTTACCAAATTTTTTTGTTTTTGTTTTTGGTAGAGCTGGTCTACTGGTAACAAACAATAATCAGCTTTTATTAAGAAATGTATTAATTTCATCTTTATTCTTGAAAGCTAACTTTGTTGGGTGCACAATTTTAGAAGCAAGTTTCTTTCGAGACTTTATGCCATCCCACTGCCTCCTGGCCTTCGTGGTTTCTGATAAGACACTGTCTTATTATTGAAGATCCTTTGTACATGACATCTGTCTTGCCACTTTCACTACTGTTTGTGCTTTGGCAATTTCACTATAAGATGTTTTTGGTATGGGTCTCTTTGAGTTTATTCTGTAAAAAGTTCCTGGATATACAAAGTTTTTCATTACTTTTTTTTCTTTTCTTTTTTTTTCTTTCTCCCCCTGGCACTTCCATAATATGTAAGTTTCTTGGTTTAATGTTAATTTTTTTAAAGAGATTTTTCTTTCTTTTTTTTCCTTTTTTTGCTGCTCTTCAGGCTTATGAGATAAGGTCAATCTTCTTAACCTTCAAGTTCACAGAGCCTGTGCTCTGCCTGTTCAAACTTTCTGTAGAATCTCTCTGCTGAGATTGACAAATTATTATATTTTTCAGCTCATATTTTACTATTTCTTGGTATGTTTTATGATTTTTCTTGAGAATTAGTCATCTGGGTAGAATGGTATGATAGTACTGGAAATTTTAATTCTCTCATTTTACAGGGATTGCTAAATTAGTAGTTGTTTTAGATTGAGACACAGATTTCTATACCACTTCCCTTTGTTGTTCACCACTATTTTAGATTATGAACAACACATCCATTTGTTTGCTAGCATTTTGTAACAAGGTACCACTGTTTTTGTTTTCTTCTACTGGGAATTAAAATGTACATTAGCAAGTGAGAAACCTGAGCAGTACTATAATATAAGAACTGGTCCGCATTTGGGCAGACGTTTTCCAAGTTTATTTGAACACTGAACACTATGGTTATATTCCTATAAACACCTCACAGAAAATTTTCACCAGCTTTACTTCTTTGTTCATGTAAAAGCAAATGATTGTTTTCCTTCTCTCCTCCATTTGTTAATTTTTAAAGACTACAGATTCCTCCCATGACCTTTTTTCCTTTTCACATTGCATTGGTTTTCTTTCTTTCTTTCCTTTTTGCAGCACCAGGGACTGAACTCATGACCTCGCACTTGCCAGGCAGGTGCTTAGGCCACTGAGCTAGATCCCTGGCCCTTGTCTTTTTGAGACAGGGTCTCACTATGCCGTTCAGGCTGGCCTTGAGCTCACTTTGTCGCCCAAGCTGGTCTCAAACTCACAATGATCCTCTTGTCTCAGCCTCCCGAGTGCTAGGATTACAGGCGTGAGCCACCACACCCGGCTGGTTTTCTTTTCTTATTTGCCTTCAAGACACCATATAACTTTAGCGGGACAACAACTGCCTTCCTGGCTGTCCAAACAGGAAGATATCCCATCCAGTAAACAAAGATTAGGTCTTTAGTTCTGCTTTGCTCCTAACAAGAGCCAGTGATTTCTTCATTTCAAAGAATCCTAGGTGGAAAGTATAAAGTAGGAACCAAAGCAGTGATGAATAAGCCTGTGTGCTCTCAGTCCTCTGCCACATACATACCTGGGTTACACTGAAAATCCAGACCAACTGACAAGGTTCTCTTTTGACATTACAACCTCTCTTGCATGTAGTTAGGGCTCCAGCTATTGCCACTACTAAAAAGGTACAAGTGACTAGGCTCCACAAATCTGTCCCACGTCTCCTCATTTTAGAACATGGCATCATCAGTCACTTATTTGAAGTCTAAAAACTTCAGTTTTTCTTGTTTTCTGTCTTTCCTTTCCAAACCACATCAAACTCATCAACCGGTTCTGCTGCTCTGAACTCCAGAATATACTCCATGTCTATTATTTACCATCCTATTCCAAATCATCACCTTCTTCCACATGTGGACCTCTCCCAAAGTCTCCTAGATGTCTTTGTTATGTCTTTCTACACTGAGTCATATTCCATAGACTTTAAGTGTGACATAGGTCACAGTCCTCCTTTAAACAGCATGGCAATTCAATCTCAGCACATCAACAGTCTGCCAAGATTCTCCAGTCTCACTTTCTACCTGCTATCTTAGTTACTTGTCTCTCGTTGCTGAGACAAAATACCCAACCATCCAAAATTAAGTAAGTAAAGTTTTATTTAGCTCACAGTTTGTGGAGGTTTCAGTCTATAATCAGCTGACTCCAAAGGAGGGTGGCATGGCACACGCATAGCACCAGGCATGGCAGCAATAGACAGCAAAAGCAGCAAGAGCAAAAGGGAAAAAGAATAAGCCTCTTTTCCTCCTTTATATTGTAAGCATGCTAGCTGCCTCCAGGTGGGTGCAGGAATCCACCATCTCTGTGCCTTCCTCTTGCACAGGATGAGGATGTTTACAAAATGAGGACCCTGGCTCCCTGCTGAGTCCCTCTCAAGTTGACACAATGTATCAACCATTACAATCCAGCCCTGTTCAATTTGGCAACCAGACACACTTCTTTAAACTGTTTCCAGATACAAACACATGTTTATTCTTAACATTTTACAACTTGAACATTATAACACAGGTTTATCAATCCTTAAGAATCAGTATTAAGTCTATCAACATTGTTACACTTCAGTAAAGAGATAAAAATTTTTAAAAAGAACCAAACAAATCCTGGAAATTAAAATCTCAATGAATCAAATAAAAAATTAAATTCAAAGTCTAGAAAAATGAAACAGAAGAAATGATATCAGATCTTGAAAACAAGATGGATTTAGTAGAACATTCAGTAAGTAATAATGAAAAATGAACAAGAAATAAGGTAAAGATTATGAAAGAGTTCCTAGATAACTCTAAAAGAACAAATGTAGCAATCATTGTACAAAGAGAATGTTGAAGTAGTGGATACTGGCACAGAAAAAAATCTAATCCCTAAAATTATCAGAGAAAATTTCCCAAATCTGGAGAGATGGATACTCTGGTAAAAGTGGCATTTAGAACCTTTAATACACATCACCAGAAAAGAACTTTCCCATAACACATCATAGTCAAAATGCCAAGAACTAAGAACAAAGAAAGAATATTAAAATCAGTTAGAAGCACTAAATCACTTATAGGGCAAACTCATCAGAATAACAGCCAATTTCTCAACAGAAACTTTAAAGACCAAGAGGACTTGGAATAAAATTTTTCAAGCCCTAAAAGAAAATAATTGACAATCTAGATTATTATATCCTACAAGGACATCATTGAAAATTGAAGAAATAAAAACCTTACATGATAAACTAGGGATGTTCATGACCACCAAGTTCTCACTGCAGAAAATAATAAAGCAGGGCTGGGGATATAGCTCAGCGGCACAGTCCCTGCCTGGCAAGTGTGAGGTTGTGAGTTTGATTCCCAGTACCGAGAAAAAGAGAAAGAAAAAGAAAGAAAGAACAAAAGAAAGAAAAGAAAAAGAAGTAATAAAGGGAACCCAAACCAGAGATGATGATGACAACAACTTTGAGAGAAAGAATAAATCTCACTGGGAGGGCAGTTAAATGAATGAGAAACAAAAATGAATCATACACTGAAAAAAACAATAAAATAGTGGGAATTAGTATAAGCCTTTCAATAATAGTATATGCCTTTTAATACAAACGGTCTAAACTTTCTAATTAAAATATACTGACTGGCAGATTAGATCAAAAAATAAGTCCCATCTAATATATTGCAAGAGACACACTTCATCCATAAACATACATGTAGACTGAAAAATGAAAAGATGGAAAATGAAATGCCAAGCAAGTGGAGCCCCCAAACAAGCAGAAATAGCTAAGCTTATATTAGACGAAGTTGACTTTCTACCAAACCTGGTTAGAAGAGACAAAGATGGCCACTACACAATGGTAAAGGTAAAAAGTCACCAAGAAGAGATGAAAATTACAAGTGTATATGCACTAAACATTAGCACGCCAAATTTCATTAAATAAATACAACTTGACATAAAAGCACAGTGTCTTGGTTACTTTTCTCTCATTGTTGAGACAAAATACCTGATGACCAAAATGAAGGAAGGAAAGGCTTATTTCTTATAGTTCTGAAGGTTTTAGCCCATGCTCAGCTGGCTCCAAGGCAGGGTGGTGTGGCTGAGGGGCAGCCGTTCGTGGCAGCCCATAAGAAACAGGAACGAAAAAGCAAAAGAAAGGGCTAAACACACCTTCTTCCCTGCCTTATATAGTAGGCCGGCTCCACCCCTGGGCAGGTATAGTACACACACCGCTAATCCCAGCACTAGACAATGAACCAATCACAAACACTAGATTCAGCTGCTTCCATGACTACATAAGGCTTGGGGGGCCACCTAGACACAAACCACAACAAAAAGATAAACCCTAATACAATCATAGTGAAAAATTTCAATACCTACTCTCACAAGTAGATAGGTCAACCAATCAACCAACCAAACAGAAAAACATAAACATCAGAGTTAAACCACACTATAAATGAAATAGATTTAACAAGTATCTACAGAGGGTTCCATCAATGACAGCAACACACACATTCTTTTCTGCAGTCTATAGAACTTTCTCCAAAATACAGTTAAGTCTCCAACTTATGAACATTTCAGTTGTGAACTCTGACCAGTGTACTGTGTAAGATTCACTTTATTAACTTACCAACTAATCCAACTCAGAACAGTTCTCCTAGAATGGAACTCACTTGCAAGTTGGGGATTTACTATAGACTATATTTTAGGCCATAAAGAAATTTTAGGCCACCTAGATACAATAAATGCAAAACAGCTGAAATTATTCATATATCCTTTCAAATAACAATAGAATGAAACTAGAAGCCAACAGCAAAAAGAAACCACAGAAATAATGCAAAAAGGTTTTTCCAGACCTTTAGGGAAGAACACCAAAGCTCTTCAAACCTTTCCATATAAGAGAAAAAGAAAACCAAACCCAGATAAGGATTCAACAAAAAATACAGAAAAAAAGAAGACTACAGGCCAAAATCCTTGATGAAATTTAATGACAAAATCCTCAGTAAGACTCTTAAAAACAGGATTCAACAACTCTTTAAAAAGATCATATATCATGACCAAGTTGGCTTCATCCCAAGGATGCAAAGATGGTTCAACATATATGAATCAAAATATATTATTACAACACATAAATAGAAACAAGGATAAAAATTACATAATCATCTCAATACATACAGAAAAATCTTTCAGCAAAACCCAACATCTCCTCATGTTAAAACTCTGATGAAAACAGCTTTAGCCATTTGACCTAGCCATTCCCCTCCTGTGTGTATCTTCCCAAAAGAACTAAAAACATCATACTACAGTGACATATGTACACCTATTGTCTTGGTTACTTTTCGCTTGTTGCTGAGACAAAATACCCAACACCCAAAATTAGGGAAGGAAAGGTTTATCTTACAGTTTTGGAGATTTCAGTCCATACTTAGCTGGCTCAAAGGCAGGGTGGCATGGCTGAAGGGCAGCCTTCATGGGGGCTGCAAGCGCAAAAGCGAACAGTGCAAAAGAGGGAAAAAACATGCCCCCATTCCGACCATACATTATATGTCGCCTCCACCCCTGGGCAGGTGTAGAACTCACACTGCTAATCCCAACATTAGACAAGGAGTCAATCACAAACGCTAGATTTAGCCACTTCCATGACTACATGAGGCTTGGGGGGGGGAGCACCTAGCTACAAACCATAACACCTATATTATAGCAGCACAATTTGTATTAGCCAAATCTTGGAAACAACCCAAGTACACATCAACTGTTGAATGGATAAAGAAGATGTGGTTTTATTTTATTTTATTT
>RJWT010032946.1:0-13996 GCA_004365215.1 Cuniculus paca | reverse complement strand
ATTTTGGAACAGTAGCCATCTATCACCACTGGGAAGAACATTCCCCACCCTTTGTGCATAAAAGCCACAGGGAAAAAAGATCCAGTATTCTGATGAGGAATAGTCAAATTTTAAGAGTAAACAGTTATGCAAAATAGTAAATAGTACGCAAATGCATTATAAATTAAGATTAAAATTCAACGTAGGCGTAGAAATCGCAATTAGGTTTTTTGGTTTTTTTTTAGTTATTTTATTATTAGATTCTGTAGATGGTAAAGTGCTTTTTTGTAAAGTGAAATTTCTTCTGATTCCTATGGCATTAAGAAAGAAAATATATTTCTCATAGTAACATACCGTGACGACTGTCCCGGAAAATGTTAAATGAGAGTTCACTGACTTTTTCATCATGAGCAGTGCCCTCTAGGTCAGCGGAAGTCTAGCGTTCGAGTTCCTCTTCTGCCTTTTACCGCTGGGCAGCAGACACGAAGTTTCAAAGAGCATCGAGAAAGAAAAATAGAGACTTTTAGAGAAGAACTACGGCTAAGACATACAAATAGAATTAAGTTTGAGAAATTTTCCATGCACAAGATAAATTGATGAAAATAAAATGTAAAACAAATTGAATTCATTTGATGAATTTGTTCCTAGTAAATTGGCAATATTACAGAAAGCAATAAAAGAGCAGTTTGAGATAGTGGTTGAATTTAAAACTAAAACAGAGAAACATTGTTATTTTTGTTTCATGAATGTGTATTGAACAACAAAACAATTCTATTTTTTCTATTAATTCAAATATTCATTTCTACAACACTTTCTGTTATCTATCGATAAGAATGGAGAAAAAAATGTTTGCAACTATAGGATATCTTGTCATACCAAAAAAAAGTGGAATAAAATGGTTTGAAATATCAAAAGAACATCTATATTTCATTTTCTCTTTGCTTAAGAAAGCGACTTTAAATTCAAAATTACCTTTAAAAATTCATAATGATACTTCACAGTCTGCTGCAGGCAAGGCAGGGAATGAATAACGTTAATGATGACTTGGGATGTGTTTGAAAGGGAGAAATCCCATACGCATAGGAGTTGTGAGGCACGAGAAGCAATACTGAATTACAGAGCTGAGACAAATCACTATGTTCCAAAGCCTTTCATTCATACCTTTAAAAAAGTATATGCATTGCTTTTTTCCATTTTGGCAAATATCTTTCTTGTTGCTGTTTGAATTTAATTAGAAAAATCCCACAATGCAAAAAGAAACTTAATGAAAAATTATATTTAAATTATATGGGGTTCTATATACCATCCCTGGTTCATTTTGTATCCATCTATCTGAAATATCGGAACTACAATATTGTACTTCTTAAACAGAAGCATCTTAATTATTTTGATTGAAGAAAGGCATTATTCACTCAAAATAAACCAGTTATGAACCAACAGCAATAGTTAAGAAATTAAGAGGTCACATACACATTAATACAAAACATAATGCATCTGACCATTTCAAAGTTAACATTATATAAACATTTTAACAATATTTATTTTTTTAAAATTCCATAATAAAGCTTAGAATTGTATAGCATTATTTAGAGCATTAGATGAATTTTGTTGTGGCTTTTAAAAGCAATACATAAATATTCAAAAACAGTCTTAACTTGCCAAAACATTTTTACACAGTAAGCATGGTTTCAGATCATACAATTATATTTGAGTAAAAATATACTTGCATCTTATACAGAAGATAAGAAAATGCCAAAAAGAAATTGATATCCTGCCTCTTCAAAGAAAAGGGATTGTTTTCCTGGTAGATTGTATAAGAAAAGTACATCAGCGAAAATATACTGTCCAGAAATTATGTTTCTAATGAGGTTTTAACAACTCCTTCCTCATTTTTTTTTCTTTTAGTGATAGTTACAAATCACTGTTTTCAGGTTTACACCTGAGGAAATTATCAATATATTGTAAACGCCTAAAATTTAGCATTTTGAGTTAAGGCTTCATACACTGCCATCTTGTGATAATTTGAAGAACGTTCCAGCCTTTTGAGAAATGTATTCAGGTGGGGCACGAAGCTCAAGGCCACATTTCCTTGAATGATGGGCTTGAATCTTGCGTACTCTCATTTATCTTGATTGAAAGGAAGCTGGTTAAATATTGCAGTTCCAATCTCTGCTCCTCCTACACTGTGACCTTGGTGAAGTTGTTGAACATCTTAAGTTATTTAACATCTGAGTTTATTTCTTTGTAAGGATATATATATATATATATATATATATCCCAAAGATTTTAAGAAATTACTATATTAAGAATACATTGTTGGTCATTGTACCTGGTATATCATAAACTTTGTTAGTCATCATACAATTACTTTGAAAAGCAATTTTGTGATTTCATGACCAAGATCAATTATATTTTATCTAAAATACTCCTGAAGGTGTTTTTGCCCCTTCAATAAAAAAGAAAATCTAGGTGGCTTACGGTGGATGTATTAGTCATGTTTTTATCAGTAGAAAAATAGTACCTGACACCCACAATTTAAATAGGAGAAATTTACTTTGGCTCATGGTGTCAGAGTGTTCAGTCCATAGTTGACTAGCTCCAAGGCAGAAATGGTTTAGCAGAAGGGCCGAGTGGAGGAAACTTGCTGAACCAGGGCACCCAGGAAGCAGAGAGAGAAGCCAGCTATACCGTCTGAAAGCGTACCCCTCAGCTACACATCTGCTCCACCCAGGTCGTGCTTTGTAGCACCATTTTCAGCTATGAACTCAGCAATGGATTATTCCAATGATGAGTATAGAACACCACGATTCAATTGCCTCCCAGAAGCTCCACCCCTGACATGAGACTTTTGAGGAGATTTTCACATCTGCACTGTACAGCAGGATAAGCAACATTCATAGTAGGATAAGTGAAATTTCAAACTGTAAAGAATATATGACAATTCTAGGTTTAGATAGGTATCTATCATTTAATAGTTTTATGCTATTATTGAAACATACGCCTGTGTGAAATGTCTATGTGTGTTTTTTGCTAAATTAGCAATGTTGATACTTATTTGCTTTGTTGGGGGTATTGTTTTCATTTTTTTGTTTTTGTTTTATTGTTTTGTATTTGAAAAAAGTTCTTGGTATGTTCCAGTCTGGAATCCAACTCACTTATATTGTAACAATACATATACTAGAGTACTTAGCACATAGTAAATATTCAACAAATATTTGTAACTCCTGAGTAGCATATGGCCAAATTACTCTATGCAGTTCAATGAATATTAAGTCCACATTATAATTAAATAACTGAAATAGTCATTATTTGAAGCACAATTGCAAATTAATAAAAGATTCAGCCATGAATACACCTATCAGAATACAAATCAGAAGTATGCAAACCCTACAACAGATTAAAAACACAGGGCACACAATTTTGATCAGAGGGTCTTAGGAAAGTATACAGAGAGCTGTATGTAAAATAGCAATTTAAAAAATTAAGAAAAACACTCTGTTTCCCTGATAAATATTTCCTCATTTATTTATTAGTAAATTTTATGGTTCATTTAGCAAACATAGGGAAGAACAAAGTGAATTTGTATAAGCTCACTTAATAACTTTTAAAAAATTTATTACAGATGCAATTAGATCTGAATGGACTTCTGATTCTGAAATGGTCCTCTTCTAAGAGAAAATGATTTGGAAAATTTTCACTATAAAATTGATCTCTAATCCTCTATATCTCCCTTTGAAGAATATTTAAATCTTGAACAGTCACAAAAAGATGCGTTTTTATCAAAGACCAGAGCAGCTCTTTTGTGTCATGATACCTAGCAGTGTAAAATAGAGAGAAAGGCAGTCTGAAACCTTCTCTTTTTCTACCACATTTGTGCAGTGCCCCTCTATGCTCAGATCTGGCCATAAAGGGATTTGATAGTGGGAGAAAGGACAACAGACAAGGAGACAGATGAGGATAGAGTCTAAAGACGTCAGTGAAATTCTCACTATGGCCAAAAAATATCAAATAGCTGTCAGAGTACATCTTGATTGATATTATTAAAACCTACTTGGGTCAATAAAAATTGCTTTGAGGTCACAGTGTGGCTCCCAGTTCTACAATTTCACTCTAGGACTTGGGGTGCTATAAATTGTAGCTAAGTTGAACTCTACTAATTCTCCTCGTATGTTCTATGATATATAGCGTTAAAACTGCTCCTGAAGGATAGGCAGCAACAAGTAGCTTAATAGGCAGCATTGCCAGCAGTGCCTGTCACAAAGCAGCAGACAGCAGGTGGAGAATCATGTCCTACACTCTACAAAATATCCTTTTGTCAGTAATTTGTCTGAGGGCTTACCAAAATATGGCCAATCCAGGGAGCTGCAAATTAGGAATTATCCATTACATATATAAAAGGCACAAAGCTGTTGTGGGAGCTAACTTAAAAATCTGCATATATCATTATCTCTGCTTACCTTTAATTAGAGGAGAAGAAATACAATGAACCAGAAGGCAATGCAAGGTAACAATATAAGGAGAGCAAGGAGAAAATTGTATGCATTACTAAGCATTACTTTTCTAAGCATTACTGAGAACATTCCCCAAGGAGCAACAGCTATGAGCAATGAAGGGAGAAAAGATTCATGCGTTATTCATCCATTTAACAAATGTTTATTGAGTGTCTAGTTTGTGCCAGGCAGGCATTATTGTAGTCTCCGGAGATACTACAAGGAACACGAATGAAGTGCTTACATTTTAATGAGAGTGGGTGAAATACAAAATAGGATTTTAAAAAATATCTTCAAACACACAGCGATTGGATGAAAGGCTACTTTTGTAGAATCAGGGACAGCATGCTGAAGGGTTGATATTTGTGTGGAGGCCTGGACAATAGATGGTACCAACCTTGGGAAAACCCAAGAGAAAAATAAGACATAGAAGAGTGACCAGGTAGGGTAAAACCATTGCTGCAGGAATTCAATGCTTTCCTGGAGCCCGAAGTCCAAACTGAACCTTGCGTGTTGTAGAACTGAGTCTGAGTGGCAGAAGCAAGTGTGTGGTGACTCCTTAAAGCTATGCTAAGCGGTCTGGGCTCTCTTTTAAGTGGAAAACTACAAGAAGTTTGTTAGAAAGGGAATGAAATGACCCAGATCATAAAGTTTAAAAAAATTTTTTAATGGATTATGAGGTGCCTGAAGTGTTGAGATAAAAGGTTTAGGATTTCTGAATTATGAGTATCTGAGGGAAACAAACTCCGCAAGTGGAATCTTGAGAAGATGGATGGAATACAGCAACATGGCATGAAGATGATCTTCAACAAAAGGAAACAACAAAAACCCTCCTGTTTGGTCTGTCTATATCCCAGGCCCATGAAGACCTTCCTTGTCTGACTGCAACCTAACGTAAGTGTCCTCTGGAGTATTCATCAAATGTCTTCATGTCCTACTGAAACTTCCCTCAACTAAAACCCTGTGACTCCTCTTGTTCGTACATGAACTTTTGTTCATCCTTTAAGACTGATTGAGCTCAAGTGAGTCGTCATATGTGAAGCCTTCCCTTGTGGCTGAAGACTGCTCAGAGCTGAAAGCATTTTCTCTCTGCATCTGCATTCTTTGTATATACCTCTGTTGCTTCATTTTAGGTTGTACTCTGCTAATGGGTTTAAATCCTTTGTGAGCAGACTTTGCTCTTCAAAGAGTAAAACAAAGTCGCTTTCACTTTAATACCATTGGTGCCTAGTATCAGGCCTCCAGCACAGGAGGACCTCAGGTATTGTGTATTCAATGAATGATTTGCAACAGCCTGAGTATCAGGGAATAATATCTGATGACACAGAAAGGAGCGAACCTATCCTTTGTTATCAGACATTCACTCTACTCTATGCTGTGTATTGAGTGGGATTGCCATTGGCTAATAATCTAGGAGTAATTCTTATTTTCAGCTAATTGCTAAGCATGAGAAGAAAGTCAGATCATGAAATAGTATAGCTACATGTCATATAGCAAACTTTTTTTATATGAGATCTCACTAGTTTGCCTAGGCTGACCTCGAACTTGCCTTCCTCCTCCTTTAGCCTGCCATGCAGCCAAGAAGACAGGCATGTACCCCCACACCCAGCCTCACAAACTCTTTAACACAGAAATGACTGTGATAGGGAAAAGGAACAGAAAAAATGCATGTATACACAAGATAGATAAGATACTTACACAGCTAGCTGCTTTTAGTTCCTCGAAAAGAATGATTTGTGCTAATATTGTTAGAACAAAATATCATGCCTATATTTTTTACTCTGAACAACAACTAATACATAATACATAATGTATCAACTATTGTAATGATCCAACTAGCCTGTTTTGAAACTCGGTTTCATTATTATGTTTATCTATCTTTTTTTTCTCTTTTTTTTAACTTTAAAATAAAATTAAAAAAAGAAATGGAAGGCTTTTTACTTTTTTTTCTGCTAATGGAAGACATTCTAAAGATAGTGCTGCAAAAATTCTTGCAAATATTAAACAAAAGTATGTGTGATAAATGGGGTGAGTTAAGTAGTAAACAATGGATGATACTGTTAGTGTGGAAAATTAAAGAAAATTAGCCCTTTGCAATATGAATAAGGCTGTTGTGGTAGGGAGAATTTGTAAGATGCCCTCAAGGCTCCCACCGCATGATATCCATACCACCTTTGGAGTATGGACTGGACCTGTGAGCGTTACAGGGTCTCTCCCTTGATTGTGCTGCATTTTATGACAGCTATAATCAGAGTCACAGTCAACTGATTTTGTGTTGATCAAAAGGGAGATTATGTGGGTTGGGTCTTACTCCCTCTGGTGAGCCCTTCAAAGGGGGTCTGCAAGTTAGAAATGGAAGAAGTCACGGAGACGCTACCTCCTGGTTTTGAAGCACAACATGTTACTGGTTGGGTATATAGGGTCACATGGCACGAAACAATGGACAATCCCAAGGATGTGAAGGTCTCAGTCTCACAACAGCAAAGAGCTGAATTCTACCATCAGTCTGTGACAGAAGAGGAAGAAGATTCAAAACCCAAAAACATCGCTGGCCCAGTCTACAGAGTGCAGTTCTGCAAAACCCTGGGCAGATGACCCCGAAACTGTGTCTAGACTTCTTACCCATGGAGACATACATTGTTTTAAGCAGTAACATTTATGATTTATTCATTACCAATAGAAAACTAATTCATTTATGGTTTTGAGCCATACTAGTTTGGAACTGAACAGCAAGATGACATTATTGAACTCAGAAATAAACCCTTCCAGAACAGCTACAAAGAATCATAGCAATATTAGAAATTTTTTTCAACCTCATCGTTTTATAATCACAGAAGATGAATCTCAAAGATATTAAGTGATTTGCCTTCAGATCACATAATTGTGATCTGGAGCTACAAACAGGCTTTACTGATGGGTGCCACTGTGGTTGGGGAAATGTCAGCATGGGGAGAGCCAAAGGCTCTCAGGAAGGAATAGCAATAGAGGCTCCACCAAAACTGCTGAAATGCAGGAATATTTTCCGTCTCCAGAAGAACAATATGCTAGGGCCTGTGTGTAGAAACACTGGAATATACCGTAGGGACCAAATGCTAGTGTAAAACATCCAGGACTGAGGCACCCATCTTTTTATCAGGACTGCAAAGTAAACTGTGTGAAACTCTCCTCATAGGAGAACAAAAGTTGACATTGCTAGAACTAAGGCAACGATTCTGTGAAAGGTAAGCACTGAACTGAGTGAAGGCAAGCCTATGGTCTTGGGTAAAGGTTTCATGAATCTCCTTTCTGGGATCAGTTTACTCCCTGCCCGCCCCTATCCCCCTGAGGGTGGAGCAGGGCTGAACAGGTCAGATGGGAGTCTTAGTAAAACATTTTAGAGGCCATACTGGCACGGTGGCACGCATGTAATCCTCACCACTCAGAGGCTGAGACAGGAAGATCCCAAATTCAAGGCCATCCTGAGTAATGAAGCAAAACCCTATCTTGAAATGCAAAGGGCTGGGGATATAGCTCAGTAGTAGAGCAACCCTGGGTTAGATCCCCAGTAAGGCTGGGGATGGAATTCATTGTACATTTTCTTCTCCACCATTATGTTTGGCTAGGGGCAAAATGGTTTGCATGGGAAGAAACAACTCTTTTAGGTTAATGAACATGTTTGTTCTTTTTACCCTCCCATCTACCTCTGGAATTTTATGTTTCTTTTTATTAAAAAAAGGAAGGCAAGGGAGGTCATCTCTGGGAAAAGGGCTCATTTCACTGACACTAATTAGAACACAGCAGGGTTCTCAGTGTCATTGATGTTCTTGGCCCAAGAATGTTGGCTGTTTATGACTCACAGCCCTGAGATAGTCCCTTTGATCCCACCGGGTAAGAGATTAAGGAAGTCTCCCGTTTTATTTGGGGCTAAAATTAAACTTTGTTTTCATCTCTAATTTACAAAAGAATTTTTCTTTCATAAGCTCTTTAGTACCAAGTGAAGTTTTCCTGGATTTCAAAATCATTTTCCTAAATCACCTTCATCCTGTCCATCACAATGAAGTTTTGTGTTTTTACACACTTTTAATGATTCTAAATGAACCCCCTGGTAACAGGTCCTAAATTTATTTTAGCATTTGGGTATGTCTTTAACTATGTTAGCACTTGGGTACATCCTTAACTATCACTAGATGTAGCTTGAGTTGCATATCTTCACACTTGTGTAGGAATTTTCCTGAGTCAAACTTGGACGACGAATTATTTTCATATTTACTATCCTGGGACTACGGTTGCATAATCTCAGAAACTTTTTTTTCCTGGTCAAGAGAAATGTTTCAGTTTTATTCCCACCTTCTGTTCTGTTCCTATTTGGAACATCATAAATGTTCAAGGAACATTTCTTAAATAAACAAAGAATAAGACATAAGCACAGTTTACTCTGAACTATACAAATAGAACAAAAAGTACAGACTTCAAAAGAAAGAGCTAAATTCTCATTATTAGACAATAAAATTGCCATTTTAGAAAATTATTGTATCATGTAAGCTGGGATATTGACATCAGCAATCAGTTTTGTGTTTAAGAATTTTAGCAGAGATGGACTTGAGAGTTAGAAGGAAAAAAATCTAAAAACAATTCCTTGTTTTGCATCTTAGAAGTGATGTTAACCTGTTTAGAAGGTCCTGGGTCAAAAATGCATTTGGAAAGCTCTGTATGGTGGCACATGACAGTAATCCCTGTATAGTGAGGATCCTGTCTCAAAAAAGAAAGTGTATTTGGGGTAAGTGGGAGGTAGAGAGCGAAGAGAAAGAGCCTGGTTTTGAATGCACTATGTGCAGTGAACTAGATGTTCAAGGAGAGCTTGCATTTATGTATTCATAAAGACAAGTAGGCTATGCTCTGTTAACAGCCTCAAAGTCTTTGTGGCTTGTACGGAGTGAGATTTATTTCTCACTCTCATCAAATTTATTTCTCAGTGCAAGTTGTAAGGGTAGAGAGTTGAATCATCTTGCAGTTATGTTGTCAGGAGCAGGGGAAGAAGGAAATGACACATGGTGTGAGATGGTCATAGGACAAATTCTGTATGTCTGTCACGTTGCTTTCACCCACCATCCATTGGCCAAAATTCCATCATATGGCTCAAATGAACTGTCATGAAAGCTAGGAAATGTGGTGTTTCCATTCTCCTAGGAAGACTAACCAGTGTAAGGAAAGACAGAACAACTTGTCTTCCAAAAGAGAACTAATAGAAATACAAATTGTGAGCTTAAGGATGAGTTTTCATTCAATTTATTTGCCAAGTACCTAACAACATTTTCAATGAGAACTCCAATTTCTTCCCAAGGAAAATAGATAAAATAATACCCGTGTTATCTACTTTACAAAGCTATGATAATAACAATAACAATGATGTGGAAGAACTAAGTTCTAACACAGCACATGAAATAAAAACCTATCCTACATACATTTTTTTACTGTATGCACAGAAAGGGTCACAGTTACTCCCTGTTCGTGCTCACCTTTCCTTCCAAGGTAGCATGCTTCCCCTGTGGATGTGTATAACGCATATGTGCGCCTGCGTGTGGGAGCTGTCATCTTTTCACACTTGAAGATGGCAAAGAGTGCCAGACAACTTCGTCGTCCACATCATTTAGCCCAGGATTCAGAACTGTTTTTCTAAAAGGTCAGATAGATGTATATTGTAGGCTTTGTGGGCTATGAGGTCACTAAAGAAGACTGTCACCACTATTTAGCTCTGCCACTGTAGCACAAAATTAGCTGCTGAAAATATTAACAGGGATGGCTCTGTTCCTATATGGACTCTATAGGCAGTACACTGAAGATCACTTAATTATCCAAGACACTGTATACATTAAAGGAAAGGACTTAAATATTAAATAACCTTTGATAGTAGATAGGCAGTACCCAAAGACATTTTGTTAACCCTTCAACATCCTTGTTTTTAGCACCTGAAATAACTAATACCCATCCCTAGCACTGGGTGAACAAAAACCCTTAGTCTTACTCCAAAACAGGAGCTGGTATACATGAATAAACTTATATGGAAACTAGTGAAACATGTTTAAATAGGAGAGTCTTCATAGATATGATTACATAGTATGAACCAAACTAACATTTGTAATGGGAAATAGGTAATTATCCCTAAAACTTAAACAATGGACAATGAATAAACTAGAAATGTTAAACTCCTCAGTGAGGCTCAGAGAGTTCAACTCAATCTCAAAACTATTTGTTTTGGTTGAGTAGTGTTTATGCATTACTAGCCTTTCCTGGATATAGGTATACAGTAATTATAATAAGCCAATAAAGAAATGCTATTTGTAATTTGAGACACTCGGGAAGTTATTCATGGACTACTTGTCGTATCGTTTATATTTTCTTCAGCCTGTAAAAACATCTAACTGACAAAATATTTATTTATGAAAAGACTTCATGTCTACTATGTCTGTTATTAATGTCTTTCTTTCCATTTTTATGTTTTACACCATGCATTTACACAATCCTCTGTTGCTTTTGGAATGATTTAGTACCCTTCAAAATAATAAATTCTCTACCAGTTACAATATGAGAGATCATAAAACTTAGCCTTGACAGAAAAGAAAAAAAGAAGTATTTCCAGCAGGAGATGACTTTATCTTTAAAACAGCTGTAAAAAGAAGGTCTTGCTCTAAAAAACAGTGCACTGGACATAGGAACAAAATCTCTGTAGTTACACTAGCATGTGCTTATACAGTACTTTCTGGATAACAGGTTAGCACAATGAAATCTAATTATTCTGTTGAGTCAAAGGTCATGCACAGTAAAAAGACACCCTGTGATGGAAGACAAACCTCTTTTCTTCACTCTACTCTGTCCAGAAGGTGCTGAGTGATGTGAGTTCACACTGATTATTTAAAAGCAATTGTATTTGAAGAGACTTCATGCCTCTTTAGCATTAAGCATGGTAGAATCATATGTAGATCTTTAGCTTTGCATGTATTTTCCATTTTTCTCACCTTTGATTATTGTCTTCTCCCTGCAGCTGCCTAATTATGTTCTATCCCTTGGCAATTGGAGGTCTGGAATCTCACCCACTAATTATATTTGTTGTTATTCAAAAGCAGAGCCACGCCAGTGAGGCATCTGCAAACTTCACTTAATGGGGATATTCTAAATTAAAAAAAAAAAAACACCTTATTCCCACCTTCATTTACAACTTTCTTACAAAAGCAGGAAGTTTTCCTCAATCAGTTTACAAAGGCCTTACATTCTTAAACATAATGCAAACCTATGATGCTGTAACGTGACATTTGCTATATCTAATGTGCTACTGTAAATCTATTAGAGTTGTCAGTCCAAGTCCCTCAACAAGCATTTATTTATTACCCACTACATGCAAAGTGTAATTCTAGGAACAATGGTGGGTATAATGAAATAAACTATAAGGCGCTGTCATAATTAAGCAGAACTGTCCAATGAAGCGTGGGTGATAAGGGCTCTAAAAGTGTTAGGCAAATTCTCTGGCAGTGTCAAAGAATGAAAATTAATGAGCTAAATCAATTATGAATCTAGAAAATAATTTTAAAGCAAGATTGAGAATAATATCTTTCACCAAGATGCTCTAGCTTCTTACCACCACTCTTCACTCCGTTACTTAGATATGAAGCTGACAATTGTCTTTTACAGTGGTCAAGTCTAGGATTTGCAAAGAGAAGACCTGGACTCCAAACCTGCCTAGTTAGTTCAACTTACTAGTTGTATAGCTTGGAGCAGTTTGCTTTTTAAATCTCAGTTTCCTCATAAAGGGCAGAATAATTACTACTGGCATATGGTAGGCACTAAATTTGATAAAATAAAGGGTTTGTGTGCCCATATAACTCTTTGCAATTGTAAAGAGTTTCTCTTTTTCTTTCATTCTACCTTGATTTAGATTGAGAGCATAAAATCATTATTTTAATTCAGTAAATATTTTATAATTGAAGACTACAAACAATAGAAATGACTAAAGACCAGCATTAGGATCAATTCCTGAGTCATCTATGGACAAAGCCCTTCTCCAATAAATTGCTCCTTCAAAACCAGAACATAGAGTATAGGAAGAAGTGAAGAGAAATTGTAGTTGCCATCAAGACCGCCCTGCTTTTAGAATATTACAGCAAATGTTGATACTTAGTGTGTGAAGGCTCTTTTGCAGCTTTTTTAGAATTTCAACCATACTCTGTTTTATAAAATTTCTAGCAAATTGGATTATGAATAGAATGAAACCCTTAATTGAGGACTCAGTTATGTCAGTTATACCAAATACTATTTTTATATAAATGAATAAATAAATAAATAATGCACTGAAGGGATACTTAATACATTTAGTCATCTTGTCTCCTGGATTCCTTTTATTTGGAGAACATTTCTTACTTAGAGATAAGATCTTGATTTGACCGTGTTTATGCATTTTTCGCTCAAAGACTACATAAAGTTAAGAAATCTTTCCAGTGTATCATATTAGAAGACAGGTAATGTTGGTTTATCCCATTATTGCCAATGTTTATTTTTGTTAAATTGGTGTATATGTGCTATTCATATTCCTTCAATCTAAAGTTACTACTTTTCTTCTTGTGAATAATAACTAATTTTATGAGAAACTGGATACTCCGCGTATACTCCTCATATTTTCATATCTTCAAAAGTTCGTTCACTTAGCATCCATTGATGATTTTTATCTGAATTGATTATTGTGAGAGTTGCAAACTATCACTTGATAGTTTTGTAATTCCTAGTACTTTGGGTTAAATGATAGATATCCTGCGATAGGGAGGACCTTTCTCTTTTCTGCTATTCATCTATTCATGTAATCATTTTTATCAGTATGGATCAGGTTGTTGTAAAGCTCAGTGCATCATAGTTCATTACTGGCTCAGTTTAATTTTGTCCATTGGCAAATGGGAGCCCTCCCAGTCTAACTTCTGGGTCCTTTGAACTTGATTCTTTTGCTCCCTATTGCTTTCACTTTCTTTTTGCACAGCAAAATGTGCGCTCCAGGCTCTTCTTATGCTTTTGTATAAATAAATGGGTGGTAGGTAAGTAGGTTGGTAGTAGACAGACATATATAGGTAGGTGCATAGATATAGACACAGATTAAAAATAAGAATGACATTAGAATTATTAAGAATGGGTAAATCTGGGTGATGGGAATGTGGGAGTTTTTTTTACTCCTCTTACAAACTTCTCTTTAATTAAAATTTTTTCAGACTGAAATATCTAAAAGCATAAACAAACCAAACCAACTATTTTTCTGCCTAACTAGCCTTTTTTGAACTAGCAGTTTCCTTGTCATTTTTCTGCCTTCTGGAGAGATGTTGGCATGCTATCCTTCTACAGGAACATGCATGATTTTAGCTCTTTCAGATGTTCAGTTATTTTAATTCTAAGGTTCAGCTGGCCAACAGTCTTCAGAAATTCATAAAACCTCCAAATGTCACACAACCTCTGTGGGGCACTTTTCCCCCCAATTACTGTGACTCCGAACAATAAAGTATTTTAAATTAGAGTAAATG
>RJWT010032945.1:0-14001 GCA_004365215.1 Cuniculus paca | reverse complement strand
CTGACGGACGTATGGAGGTTGTCCCCCGCGGAGTGTAAGCCCCGCGTGTAACTTGTAACTGATAAGGTAAATCCCAGTAAAGGTAAATTGCTTCCTGCCGTTTCGGTTGTCTCTGCGTTGTCCTTTGCTTGTTTGTCTCTCCTCGTCCCTCTCTCGCCGGCCGAGGGATCTCAAGGAGAGGAAAACCCGCTGCTGATAGGAAATAGCTATGAAACTTTTGAGAGAGACGAGCCCTGAGAGTTTACCATCTGAGAAAAAAGTAATATAAAGCTAACCCGGCGTGGTGGTGCATTCCTGTAATCCCAGAACTCGGGAGGCTGAGGGAGGAGGATTGTTGTGAGTTCGAGACCAGTCTGGGCTACAAAGTGAGCCCAAGTTCAGCCTGAACTGCATAGCGAGACCCTTCTCAAAAAGCCAAAAAAAAAAAAACTGAACTAACCCCAATCATGACAAAGGAAAAGTGGAACACAGTTAAAATTCCATGAAGTTAAAGCTTTCCTTAAAAACAAGCCAAATTAATTTAGATATATAATGAAATATAAATAATAAAACTGTTAAAAATGATTTAACAATAGGTGAATATTTACATTTTCTTGAGGAAAAGGAAATATTTTCTATTCATAACACAAATTTTTAAGCAATATAAAGAAAATATTGCTAGGTTTTAAAAAATTTAGCAAACTGAAATTCTTATATATCAAAAATGCCATAAAAAATTGATGAAACGGAAATTAGAAAAATGTTTACATGTCATATATTCATTCCTCTCAATAAGTAAGAAGAAAAAGACTTATGAAACATATGCACTTTAAAAGGTTCTGAGTAAACAGGAAAGAACATTTTCTCTGGAAAAAAATGAAAACAAATGATGCTGTGATGATCAAACTGGACAAAAATTTGTTTAAAAAAATAAACATAATGGTAGTTGGAGAAAACTGAAATGATCCACACATTTATGGTTTTGATGGAAGAATAAATTTGTAAAATTTTGTGGAGTGCTATTAGGCTAGTTTTCATTATGCTGTGAACCAAACATTATATTTCAAAACAAATTGCCCCTCAGAATATCTGTGGATATGTACATGTATAAAATTAAGAACTGTTCATTTCAATATGCTATGGTTTATAATACTAAGAAACTAGAAAGATTGGTTGTCTTAAAACTAGAAATTAGTTTAGAATTTGCGGAAGAATCACAGAAAGAAGAATTTACACGAGACATTAAAAATGTCATGAGTACAAAATCATGGGAAATTGTCACACTCATTAATAGAAAAGTAGATTCCAAAGAAATCCATGTTTCTGGAAGAACACAACATAACATATTGAAGTAGTATTCTAGTGTACATATTTTTAGATTTAGTGCAGGATAAAAGCATTGCTTTTAGAATAAGAAAGAAGCCATGATTCACATGAAAATAGGAGGTAATGAGAGAAAATAGTATGCATGGAAAAGCTGCACCTAAAATGTTCAAGCATGGATGACAGATCTGTGTTCAGTGTGGCGCTCTCCCCACCCCGCACAGCTGTGGAAGGGCTTGCCCAAGTCACTTAACTTTTAGCGCTGTGGGTTGCAGACTGAAATGGAATTTATCCTGCAATGTGACTGGGAGTCTGGTAAGATGTGTATGAGCCTCTGATCTTAACATGAGATGATTTCAGAAGTCACACTTTTGTTTATGCTCTAAGAAATATGGGAAATGTGGGACAGTATCCGGATTTAGCTTTTAACTTCAGATAAAAAAATGAAAGTGGAAAAGCACAAATAACATCTGAAAGGCTATATCTAAAAGTATAAAGTGAAGATTTCAGGGAGGAAATCTACCTATGAATAAGAAAAATTAGCATGGTTCTGGAGGAAAGGAGGTTTCTTTACTTAGAGACACGCTCCTCCTTCCATGGAGAATTCACTCCCCATCTAAGTTAATCCTTGGCAGAGATACACAAGGAGGTATGGGAAAAGAAGAGATCACAGAGCTCATCGTATCAAGATAATTCTATTGTTTTAAGTAGATGACAGGCAAGGCATCAGGTGTTGATAGTAACTGATATTACTGAATCTAAATAATGTATCAATGGGAATTTTATTTCCAAAATTTGCAGTGTTGATCATCAGAAAGATACAAATAAATGGGACTGAGGACTTAGTCGCTCTGTCAAAGAGCTTAGAAAAACACACTGAAGAAAGATGATCAGTTCGTTACTGGGATTAAGACTGCATCCACTGTACCAGCTAGAATTATCTCAGAAATGAAAGCTGAGGAGGTTTGACATTGGGATAAGAGAAAGAGCTACATTTTTAGAAACAGCTCTGAGGAAAACATTGATAGAGAAATTGAAAAACAAGCCTATGTTTTGGGTGACATTTCTGGTATCACGTCAGTAAAACAGAATTGAACATCCTGCTTTGTAATGGTGGTAGATTATTTTTAAAGTTGGTTGATTATGACATTAAAAATCTGAAAATCCTTTAAGACATAAAAAAGGACTATTCATTATGAAATACAGTTTTGAGTAATTTATTCTATACTGGTATTTTTAAAGGCTTGACCAAATACAATGGCCTTTTAATGTTATCCTTTAACTCACAGAGTAAATTTGATACATTTTTTAATCAGTTTACAGCAGGTGAAAAATTCTGACTAAACTCTACACTAGTGAACTTGGTAAAATAGTTTTAGCTTTTTAGCAGATTTTACCGTAAAATGCCAATCAAAAGACCTTGATTGTTACTCTGCCTTCTAGACCACTGGATCTACATCATGCTAGTATAGCTGGTCTCTCATTTTTAAAATAATTGTGTGTGTATGTGTTCTTTTTTTATAGTTTGTAGTAAAAATTATTTACTTCCCCGGGTATCCACTTCTGATGTTGAACACTAAAATAAATATCTCATTCATTCACTAAATCTTTATGGAGTGCTTTTTCATTCATTCATTCATTCATTCATTCATTCACACGTATTGATTGAATACAATAAACATTACTGAGTATGGTACTCTGTTCATGGTTCTGGAGATCTGGCAGTGAGTAAAACACCCAAGACAGTTACACCTGCATTTTCTCCCATTTTCCTTGGGGATTCAGTCCTTTGCGGGGATTTCACCCTTTTCTAGAGCTCTCAATGACTCACTCCAGTCTCTCCAAAATTTCACCTATTCTAAGATATCTTCATAATCCACACCCTCTCTGTCTATCCACTTATCTTGTTATTGTTATTGAAATTTTATGACATACTTATTTTCTGTCTCCCCCCAGGAGAATCCAAGCACAAAGGTACCAACCTTGTTGGTTTAAACACTGAGTCTGAATCCGTGCTTGACAAACAGCAGATCAAAGCCTTTCTGCAATAAACCAACAATGAACGGATCTGACAAGTTACCTTGACAGATGGAGCTCACATTTCAGTGAGCAGAGAGAAGCAAGTGAACAATTACTAATGGAGGCAGCACTGGATTGTAATCTAACTTGCTTTCTGGAGAAGGAATTTTAGACAGTTTGTCTGGAGAGGTGAGATTTGAGCTCATTTCTGATGAGAAGGAGCTCACATGTGAACATGAGGAGGACATTTCCAGAGAGAAAGACCACATTAAAGGCGAAGTCTTCCAGGATTTGGAAGGGGACCAATGTTGTTAGAGAGTCAGGAACAGAACAAACCAAGTAGAGAAGTGTGGAATCCAACTTGCATTAGCTTTCCCATCACTGGGCCAAAATAGCAGATGCCCACAACTTGAAGAATGAGAGGTATAATTCAGCTCACAGTTTTGGGGGATCAGTTCACAGTCAGCTAGCTCTGAAACAGAAACATCAAAATGGGAAAGTGTGATGGACTAGAGAAGTTTAATTCAGATGGTCGGGAAGCAGAATGGGGTAACTTCCAGAGCAGGAGGGGTGAGGGGCTAGAAACTGACCCCAAGGCCATTCCTTTGTGATTTTCCCAGATACGCCTATAGGTGTGGCTCATCAATGCACAGGGCAGATCCTGAAGTCAATCAAGTTGACACTCAACCTGGGGCAGCACATGATTGAAAAGGTGGGAAGGGGACTAATCATGTGGAATTTTGTGGAATTTAAGTTAAAAGTTTATATTGTATATATGTCCAAAAACACTGGACGTTTCGAGTACAAGTGCTTGGTTTGTTAGATAGGGTTATTGCCATAGATAGGGTGAGTGAGGATGGAACCTGGGTAACAGGATTGCTGTGGAAATGGAAAGAAGCTCAATGAAGAACAAAATTTTACAGCGCGGCCATTGAACGCACTGGTTTAATGCAGATGCAGATCCGTACGTTGAGGGCTTCAGAGGCTCTTGTGATGATGCTCCCATATTTGACTTGAGCTTTTTGGCAGACCATGGTGCCATTTACTGATTTGTAAACTGTTCAGAGTCTGCAGTAGGCGGTAATTAGTTTTAGCTTATAAAACTTCCCTTTTCACTTTGGGGTATACTTTGTCTTTGAACAACTTAGAACTTGAGTCTCTTCGCGGTTGCCGTAGCTGGCTCCCAAGGACTTGAGTCAGTTGTTGATTCAGGAATGTTGGTTCTCTTTTTTACTCCGAGGCTTAACTTTGGACCAAGATAAACGGTCCATATGGAAAAAAAAGGTCTGTTTTTTCTTATCTTTGGCAAGGTATAATGTTTGATAGAGGTCGATGCTATTGACTAATCTGATATTTGTAGTAATAGATTTTCTTTAATTTCTCACCTTCTCCACATCAAACCTAAATATTAATGATTTAATTTTAGTTTAAATTGATCTGTGAAAAACTTAATCAGTTATAGACAGAATCATATGGCAATTAATAATACAGCTATGTAATTTTAGTTAAAGTAGTTATTTAAACAGGACTCCCAAACCTTAAGGATACTGATTCTGTAGTTGCAGAAGAGAAGACATAGTATTTCACCAACAGTTGAGTTTTAAGGAGCTCTTTTGTTCTAGAATAAACAGGACTGTCTGGAACTGTTTGTAGCTTTTTGTGAGTCTGTTCCTCTAATAGCTGCTGTAGAGGACAGTGTAATTTTTGTTGCCCTCTTCTAAAAATAATATAATAAACTTCTCTTGAGACTGTGCCTTGAGATTTGCAAAGGATAATTCCATTTCTCCATGCGATTGGCAATATTTATTTTCTTCATAAAAATTTTACTCAATAACAAAGAGGCTGTTCTAATGACAATTTAATGATAGGCTCTCCAATGACAGTTTATATTGTCAAATTACTCATTTGAACATTACCCACATCTCTTAGCTCATTTGCAGTGAGTATTTAGCTATTCTTTTGGGTAGTTTGTGTGAATTTTTCATCCCTTCTTTCATTTCTCCAGAAGGAAATCTCAGAGGCTAATTAGTTCATCGATCATAATTTCATTTTTGGGAGCAGTAATTCAATTCTACTCTTTCTGGTAAAGGGAAGTATTTAATCATTTCTTCTTTGAAATGAATTCACATATGATGCCTCCATGACTAGATCAAATGTCATGGTATTTCCTACCTAAAAGGGCATTGTTACTGAGGCTATTGGATTGAAGCTAAAGATAAATTGATTGTTTCAGAAACCAACATTGATAAGTTCTCTTTCTGGCAAGGAGATGTCACTTGAATGATTCTGTCATCTTTGAAAATATGCATGACATTTACTACATCATGACAAGCGTAAATAGGTGATCTTAGGCTCTGTCTCGAAACCTGGGTATAGTATTCTACTACTATTAAAATGACTTTCCACAAACTTTTAGTTATACCAAATAGTGGGTCAGCATGCAAACAGTGACTCATTTTTCTACTGTGATCAATTGCAGCTAATTTTCTTAGTGCAAAGTTGATTCAGCAGAGATCTCCTTTTAAGACTCTTCTGAAGACTTTGATTAGGCAAATACACTTGGCAACTTATGACCTTAAAGTATAGACTAGCAGTGACTCTGTATAATCATGTTCTTAATTTTATAAAGAAAGCCTAAGGACAGCTATAAATTCAACTAACACCTTACATGTGTGGGAAACACTTGCCAGTATAACTACTGGCTTAGACAGCCGTACTAACCACACAGTGGGTCTGTTGCTTAGGATAAAGACAGATTGCTAATGACAGGACGTAGGAAAAGCAGGACTAAAGTGAAGATGAAAGTACTTATGACAATACGAAATGGAACTGATGGTGCTACTCAACCATTCCCAGAACATGTGAGTAGCCTTCCAGACTGTGGACCCATGATTACAATCGGAAAAGCATCCGCTGCTGGACCCAGCCTCTCATTTCTCCTTTGCTGACTTTGTTACTCACTATCCATTCTATTCTGCCTCACTTCTTTCTATTTCTCTTACTGCATTTTTTGGATTAAAAGATTTGCAGAAATTAGAATCTCCTTTTCATTAAGGAAAGCTGAGCAGCCCTGACTCGAGGGAGCCCACCTGCAGAGTGTGAGGGTACAGCAAGCAGAACCAAAGTTGTGTTCCCCTGGACGATTAACTCTTTCCCAGAAACTATAGGCTAAGCTGATTTTAAGACTGTAAATTCAGTACATTATCCTTGTTTTTAAGCTATCTTCCTGCCATAATGAACACATTTGTATCAAATTATCACTAGGAATATAGGAACTATGATTTTAAACCTACTAATGGATGCAAGAAGTGGTATAGCAAACTGCAGTACGATCAAAGGGTCCAGGTGAGAAGCAGACATGTTAGTCTCCACAGGGAATGCATTCTTAAGGTTAGTTTTATAATGTTGTACTGCTGGGCACTAAGATTTTTGTGGGACAGGAAAAAATTTATTTTAAATTCCAGTGTATGCTATAGGTGGAGATGGTTAAGGGGAACTGTGAGGATTAATTTTCCCATCTCTATTCAGAGTTAATTTAGTGTGCTGTCATCAACCCAAAACAGCTGAACTAAAGCCATCAGGAGAAAGAGCAGCAGTATCATTTAATGCAGACTCTTGAATGGTGTGGGGCATGTCTGACTATAATGGAAGAAATTATGATAAAGTCTCAGGGTTGTTTAATACAGGTTCAATACCTGATAGACTAATATCCTCAGAGGGTGATATGATGTGCTCTGCATAAAACATCCTTCAAACACAATATCACAAAGCTAGAGAGAGGAAGGTTTCTTCTTAGGAGAAGAGATTGGATTTGGATAAAATTGGAAATGCATCTTCGTTGGGAATTTAAAATAATACATTTTTGATATTAAGAAAGTTACATCAGCCATAGGCAACACTTACAAGTAGTATTTACCAAAATCAATGCTAATTGACTATTCTTTTTCATTTTTAAGGATAAAAATAATTCTTAATTAGTATTTTCAAGATCCTAGCCAATATTTACAAGTTCAATCAGGTATGTTAGATTACATGTGCTAAGGTAACATTATTTTGAATTGAAATAGAACAAGTAATGCAAAAATGGAGTCTTTGGAGAAGCTTCCATATTTTAGATACTTTTTAGTTGCACTGAAACATAACATTTTTGGCATATTACACAAACAATAATAATTTTTACTTTATTTGCTATTAAACAGAAAACATTCTTAAAATAACTACAAATTTATTTTGAAACATTTACAACTCTTTCAATCAGTTTATGATTTCTCAGTCATGATGAATGCATGAATTGTTTTATTCTGGCAGGATTTTGGCAAATTTCCATGTTGCTTATAGTCAATAATATTAGTCACTTTTTTCAATGAATGCTTCAGGTAGTTGGATCAAAGTTGTTCTCTCTTATATAACTAATGTTATTTAACCATTCTCTGTCTCTCTGTCTCTGTCTCTCTCTCTCTGTTTATCTGTTTGTCTCTTTTTACTTTAATTTTTGTTTTTTGAGACACAGTCTTATCATGTAGTTCAGACTGGCCTTGAACTCTCTATGTAGCCCAGGCTGGCTTTCAACTCCTGCCTCAACCTTCCAAGCACTGGGATTATAGGCATGTGCCACCACTCCTAGCTCTGTGTAGCCAGTCTTTTGTTTGTTTGTTTGTTTGTTCATTTGTTTTTCGAGAAAGGGTTTCATTATACAGTCCAGGGTAGCCTTGAATTCAGTATGTAGCCTAGGCTGGCCTTGAATTCATGGCAATCCTCTTGCCTCAGCCTCCCAAGTGCTAGGATTAGAGGCATGTGCCATCATGCCTAGCTTCTTCAACCATTCTTGTATGTCAGATTCCCTTAGATGTTTCCCCTATGTCTCATCTCTCCATTCTCTCGGAGCACAATGTAATATAGTTTGATTCTCTGCTAGCAAAGTTTTGTTTACAGATTTGGTAAGGCCATTGTGATTTCTTGTGTTAGGTAAGAGCTCACCTACCTCAATTAAAAAAGATAAACAAAAAATAAAACAGAGTTTAAAATGTATCATGAGACTTGTGGAAGAGAATATAGAAGAACACTGGCTTGTGAATTCCCATGTAGACAGAGGCACCCACAGATTTGAATTCTGCAGGAAAGTAGGTAAGAAAAAAGTGTCCTGTGCATATGGCTAAGGTAAAGAATTAGATCTTCTGCCTGAAACAGGTAAAGAAAAATGATAAAAGTTGTGATTGCTGCCAGGTATGTCGTTTTCATTCAGTCGCAAAATTTCTGTGGACATAAGAGAGCAAAGTGATCACATAATGAGCAACTATACCAACTGCTGCTAGCTCAGTGATTAGATTTTCCATATTCCCAAGGCAGCTCTAGAAGGCCAGTATAAGACATGGTCCTACACAGGGCACCTGAGGAGGTGAACAAAGAAATCACCTGTTTTGTTGTTCAGTACCTACAGTTTGAAGAAAGAGAGGTTTCATTTGGCTCATAGTGTCAGGGGTGTCAGTCCATGATCAACTGGCCCCATAGAAGAAGCATCATGGCAAAGTTGTCTGAGGAATACCGCTCATCTCATGGTGATGGAAAGTGCATCAGGGGAGCAATGGCAGAAAGGAAGGGGCTGTGGATCAGGCATAGTATCACAGTTCATGATTCCATCAGCTAACCATGCACACCCAGAAGTGTGCTTCACTAATGCCATAGGTGGCTTCCAAATCAGCCAGGTTAAACAGTTAAAAATTAAGCTTAACTATCACACAGAGGCATCTTTAAACCTATTGGACAGAGAAGGACAAGCTAAGAGAAAAAGCTTCATGCAAGAGTATTCATCACCACTAAGAAATTAACCAATAACACTAAACTGGTGCAGCCACTATGAAAAGTTTATTACTCAATAAACTAAAAGTATAGATTCTGTTTGACCCAGCTATTCCCCTCTTATGTATCTTCCCTCGAAAGTTAATAATATCATATTACAGTTAGGTATGCATACTCATGTTTATAGCAGCACAATTCATAATAGCTAAATCTTGGGAACAGCTTATATCATCAACAGGTGAATGGAAAAAAATGTGGTATTTATATTTATACACAATGGAACACTACTCTGTCAATAAAAAAGATAATCTTGAGCCATATGTAGAAAAATAGATGCATCTTGAGACCATAATATTAAGTGAAGTAACTCAGATATAGAAGCTTAAATATCACATAGTTTCTCTTATATGATAAACTCAATATATATAAAGTACAAAATGAAAGACAGATAATAGAAAAAAGAGAAAGATAAGAAAATATTGTAATCCAGTGGGGACAATATATCTAAAAGTATACCCCGACTTAACACAATTTTCTTGCATGTTTTATGTGCGTTTTGGCCTATTAGTCTGGTTTTCAATCTGTATATATAATTAACTTTATAAGGTCTTATAAGATAAACAAATGAACCTGATGCTGAAAAAATAAAAAGAGGTGGCGGTGAAGGGAGGGAATCAAAATATGCTATGTACCTGTACCAATGTCCCACAGTGAATGTAATCACTCTGTACTGCAGACATACACTAATAAAAGTGAAAAATTAAATGAATAAAGACGATAGACTTTAAAAAAGATTTTTTGCAAGCATCAGGTTTCAAATGCCTGAGAAGAGATAACACTAAAGACAGACAAAAAGTGCAATGATTACAAGAGTTCATTTCATTAAAAAAAGGAAAATTCCAAAGCAACTTTAAATGAAAATGTAAGATTCCCAAAAAAGGTAAAATAATAATGGTCTATCAAATAGGACAACATAAATTATGACTAAGCCAGAATAGTGAACTATAAATTAAAAATCATAGAATTTAAGTAATTTAATGGCATTTTGTGGACTCTCAAGGGACTATGAATATCTAGCACAAAACTAAAAAGGAACAAAGTTGGAAGCCTTACACCTCCTGATTTTAATATACCACTACAAAGCCATAGTGATCAAAGCAGTACACTACCAGCATGTGATAGATACTGAGAACAATGGAACAAAATGATGGTCCCAGGAATAAACCCTTGTATATGCAGCCAAATAATTTTTGATTAAGTTTCCAACATTGCACAATGGAGAAAGGACAGTCATGTCAACAAATAGTGAAGGGAAAACTGGATATCTGAATGTAAACTACAATAGGTAGCTAAAAATGGATTGACGGCATAAATGTAACACCTGAACCCATTATGCTACTAGAAGAAAGCATAGGGGAAAAATTTCAAGATGTTAGATCTGGAAATAATTTCTTGGGTATAACACTAAAACCAAGGTCAATAACAACAAGAATAGACAGGTAGTACTACACTAAAATTAGAGGCATCTGGATGTCCAAAGAAACAATCAGCAGAGTGAAAAAGCAACTTAACAAATGGAAGAAAATAATTGTAAATCTCATATCAAATATGGGAATTAATATTCTAAACATATAAGGAACTCTTATTACTCAACAGCGAACAACCGAATTAATAGATTAAAAATTGGCAAAAATCTTAAATACAAATTTCTCCAAAGAAGATATACAAATGACTGATAAGCAGGTGAAAACATACTCCATTTCATTAGTAATTAGGGAATGCAAATTAAAACCACAATGAGTTATCAGTGGCACCATCAGAATCGCCAGCACCTAAAAGATAGAAATGAAGGTATGGGGAAGTTGGAACCCTTCTGCACTGTTGGTACAAGTATAAAATGGTACAGCCATTGTGGAAAACAGTATGGAAGTTTCTCACATTATTAGAAATGGAATTACAATATGATTTAGCAGTCCCACTTCTGGGCACACATCCAAAATATTCAAAGTAGGAACCAGAAGAGATATTTGAATATCTATGTTTATTGTAGTATTTTAATATAATAGCCAACTGGTGAAAGCAATAAAAAAGTTTACCAATTGAAGAATAAGGAAAATGTGGCATATATACAAAATGGAATATTTTGCAGCCTTAAAAGAGAGAAATGTCTGTCACATGCTACAACACGAAAGAACTTCATCATGTAGTTCATGGTAGAAAAGCTACTGGAGGATGGGTAGTGTATAATTCCACTCACATCAGCTATCTAAAGCAGTCAGAATAATAGAAGCAGAACAAGAAGATGGTAACCAAGGGCTGATGGGAGGATATACAGTTGCTAGTTAAATTTTGTTTTAATTTTGGAGATCTGTTGCACAACAATGTGAATATTTTTGCATTTACGTGATGGTGCTTGGCAGCAATGTTCACCATATTTGGCTACACTTAGTAAAGACATTCACGAAAGAGCACTTCCAGAACTGCCTCAGACAGTGGTAAAAATGATAGGGTAATATTTTTTGAAGTGAAGGGAAGTATTTTGGTGGGATTAACGGCTGTCTTTTACTGTAATAATATTTTTTTTTAAATCAAACATCCACTATAGTTTTGATCACCCCTTCCTTATTAATTGAAAAACATTAAATGTCCCCTGGAAATGTTTACTGTAATTTAGTTCATTTTATAGTACATATTTGTGAAAATAGTGTACCAGGAATCACACTACTGGTTGTATACCCAAAGGAAATGTAGTCATTATCTTGCAGAAACATTGGCACTCCATGTTAATTGCAGCATTATTCACAGTAACTAAGATATGGAATCAAACTATGTGTCCATCAGTGAATAAATGGGTAAAGAAAATGTGAGATATGTGTATATGTATGTATATATATATATATGAACATTATTCAATCATAGAAAAGAAGAAATACTGTCAGTCGTAACAGCATAACTTAATATGGAGAATGCTGCGTTAAGTGAAACAAACCAGGCAAACAAAGGAAAGTACCTTATGATCTCACTTATATGTGGGATCTAACAAAGCTGAGATCATAAAAGCCTTAAAAACTACTCTTAGCAATGTTTAGGTATATAATACTGCATTATTATCAACTGTAGTCACCACATTGTACAACAGACCTCTTGAATTTATTTACCTAACTGAAATTGTGTATATCCTCCTAGTCCTGGGGAGACATTGACTGAAGGATACAAAATTTCAGTTAGACAGGATGGATAAAATCCAGTCCTATTGTACAACCTGGTGACTACTGTTAATAACTGTGTATTACTGTATATACCTAAACATTGCCCATAGTAGTTTTTAAGTGTTCCCAAGACACACACACACACACACACACACACACACTATTTCAAACAACATGTTGTGAATGATAAATATATACAATTTTCTTTTGTCAGTAAAACATAATGAGAAAAAGAAAAATGACAAATATTATGTTTTAAAAATATAAACGTGACTATCAATTTTAATTTTGTCTTTCATGATAAGCCACTGACTTTACCAGTTTGAACTGTAAGAGATACACATACTTAAAAGATTGTTCATTTGATGAATTAGGGTAAATTGACTTTATATCCAAATGAACTATTGTTAGGAGTTTTTGGAATGCAGAAAAGGGAAATTGAATTCAGACCAAGCTTAATCCAGTAGGGGAATATACTACAGAAAGGACATAGTTTATTTAGACCTGAGTTTAAGGAGATGTGATCTTTCAAAAACCTCCATCTTCTCAGCTCTGCTTCTTCATGTATCCAACTTTACTCTCTTAGTCTAAATCATTCTACATCATTGTGAGAAGCATGCTGTCAGCCACTTTGGAGTACACAGACTCCAACCTACCCGTGATGCTTAGTCACTGCGATGAATCATCTCTGAGAGATGGTTCCCATCCCTGACCAATCTCTATGGCTGGTGATGTTGAGATCACTAGAATAATATTATTGTAGAATTCCTGGAACAGAGAAACAAAGGCATGTGCTTCTGTAAGGGATTTTAAGACAGACCAAACAACTGGTAGCTGCCACTGTGATCATTATACAACTAGAGATGTAAAGTGATGGGGAAAAAATTTCCTAAAGAGTCTATCTGAAAAGTTGTAGGCAAATGAATTAAGTAGTTGCTCTATACAAGATGTAGATTATGAGTTGTGCAATAGTAATTCATCTGCTAGTTTTTGTTTCTGCTTCCATATTCTATTTCCTCTTCCTCTACTTACCCCCCCTCCTCATTCTGGATTATGTGTGTCTCCCTCCCCCTTGAGTAATTCTTAGTCCTTCTACAATCTTACTTCTGTTACTGATAAAAATCTTGCGTGTGGTGGATTGATAACTGGTGGTCAACTTGTAATACCAGCTGAACTGAATTAGTGTGGTGATGTGTGGATGGCCTACCTGAGGATTGTTGCCAGGATAAAAAGAAAACTGGAGAGGAAAAGTTTGGCGTTGTTGGTTCTTCATGGTGTTGCTGGTTCTCCTGTTGCCACTGGCTCTCCTGGAGGAGCTTGTTGAGCTCCTTTCCTGATACGAACTTGGCTGTTCTCATTGTCAGAGAAGCGCAAGACCTTGTTGTCACTGAGAATGGTTGTGGTTCATGTTGGGCAAGCTCTGGTCTTTACTTTACCACTTCTTGGCTCTGGAGGGGAAGATGGTATGCTGTTCAGTCTCCAGGAGAAGTTTGTCATTTTGGCTTCCTGATATGAACTCGACCGTTCTCATCATCCAAGGAGCTCAAGACTCCATTGTTGCTGAGGATGGCTAGAGTACTTTTGGGGGGAGCCCTGGTCCTTGCTTTGAGTGTTGCTTCCTGGCTCCAGTGTGGAATCCTCAGCCTACTGGCACAGATCCATCACCCCACTGGCA
>RJWT010032944.1:0-14001 GCA_004365215.1 Cuniculus paca | reverse complement strand
TTTGGGCCAACGGAATTTATTCAGCACTGTGGCCCCAGCCTGGGCTCTTCAATGGAAGCCACGTCTTGAGCCTGCGAGCTTCTTCCTGGGTTAGAGGGTGCTTGTGTCTATCACACACAGACTCGTGCCTCACCCACGTGGATGTAGAGGAGGATTCAGCTTCATGATGCCCTGAGTAACGATTCTTACACACCTGCTTCAGTTGGGCTTGCACCTTGGCTTGCCTGGTGACAACTGTCTCCTTACAGAACTCATGAGCCAGGTCCTCCTTCTTATCACAGAACATGGAGCCCTGGTGTGAATACACAGGGGGACACCACTTGGCCTTGAGGCCTGACCAAAGCTTGCTCAGTACTCACAGTCTCTGGGCTGTCACCTCCTGGGGATGAGGTGAAGGACCAAAGGCCCTGGAGCCACTGGTGTCCATGTCAGGGACACATGGAGACTCAGTGGCCACTGTGCTTTCACAGTGCAGAGTGTGCCACCACACTGGGCCCTAGCCTCTGTTTGCAGGTGGTGCTGCTGCTATCACTGCTGCTGCCTTCCACAGGCTCCCCCTCCATTCATTATATTAAATGGCACTGCATTTAACTCTTATTTTTTTATGTATTATGTTTTAATTCCTACTTTGTATTAAGTAACCAGAAATTTGAGTTGTTTTTCATTAAGGACTGAGAAAATGTTAGAAGTCAAACAGAATAGCAGCACAGGTGAACTGGGAACATGCAAATCTCATGAAAGATATCCTCAAGGTGATCTTCACTGTGTTTTATTTTACCTTGTTCCTTGCTGTAGGTCATCAGAAGGCAAAAATTTCGGGACAAACCGCAGATTGCTCTGGTAGGGAGAGCCTGCAGAGAGCCAAATCTTTCTCCATGAGGCTGGCTGAAGCAGACCACCGGTACAGGAGCACTTGGAGAACCCACATACTCCCCCCACTTCAAGCCTTTTATCCATGACAAAGGGCTCTAAAACCAAGGAAAATAAAAAGTATGATTCTTTTAAACAGGTGATAAGCACAGAATGATTTCTAACTTAAATTCTAGACAAAGAGAAAAATCTGATTTAAACTCTTTGCAGGCAAGAATTATTTTACACCTTTTTACTTCCTTATCCTTAACATGTGCAAATGTGTATTCCTTATTTGATTTTTATTCTGTAGCTCTGGCCTTTTTTTGCAAGAAAATGTCTGGTTAATAATTCAAATTTTCTTGAAATTCAAGCAGAGGGAAAAAAGTGTTACTAAGCACATCTGTTCCAGCCTCACTGAGATATCTAAACTAAGGGGGACACATAAGGGGGGAGATACTTTGGGCACACTTTGGAAGTACGACAAGTCATATGTACACAGGATGGTTAAACATTAGGAGCACATGTAACACAGGAAAGCTCACTCAGCCCCGAACTCCTGAAGACAGGGGACACCGCTGACTCCTCTACGTGCTAGGGATAGCAGCTTCTTAGTAGATGAAGGATGAATGGAAAAGTGTTTGGTGATGGAGCGTTATCAGCAGGACGAGAGCACGAGATGCTCTAAAGGGTACGAGTGAGTTCTACAGAAGAAAGAGAGGTCTAAGCATGGCAGGGTGTTGCTGCAGAAGGTGAGAGAAGGCACCCACACACTTGTCACAGAGCGCAGTGGCAGCGTTCCTCTAGATCCCAAGTAAAAGACTATCATGAAGGAATCCAGGGGGAAGAAACTAGGGCCTTTCACAGCTTTTCCCAACAATTCTATTTTTTTATTGTTCTCCTTTTTGACTGTTTTATATTTTATTTATCTTTTTAAAATGAATTCTTTGTTTTAGATGCATAAGAGTTTAGTTAGGCATTTACTTGCAACATTTCAGAGAAAATGCTGCAAAAGTCTAATACAAATAATATACTAAGCAAATTTCAGTTATTTCCACAAAACTAATAATTTTAGTGCAGTTTGCTTATGTCATTTTCCAAATGAATGAAAAGATAAGCATCACTGATCTACACATCATGTTTTAAAAAAGAATGGCAATTAGGGGCTCTACTACATCTGTCAGGACATTTAGGTAGTCTGAAAATAGAGTAGTCTGCAAACACTGAGCACCTTTGGAAAAGCTGAGGGGCATCAGGAGTGCCCAAGTGGGAGCAGAGGTGTCAATGTCAGATATTCTAGAACAAGTTCTCTTTCTGAAGTCTTCAGTCCCTTAGTGTTAAAGTTGAGACAAGGTGTTGTTAAGCTCCAGTTACAGTTTATCATTTATAATTCCTTGCCCCAAAATTCCTTTCATGTGAATTGCAGAGTTTAAATCTTGTTTTTAATTACATACACATAAATGCGTCCTTTATGCAACTGTTTTACAGCACAGTTTGCATAAAGAAAGTGTTTTATTTAAATACTCCTCATATAGCTCTAAGTTCTTCTACACAAGCATATCTGGGTCATCCAGATAATCCCCTGGGCTATGCTTGGACACAGCTTGGGGCTTATGTTCGCATTCTGAGCAGACGCCATGGAAGGCCTGAGGAGTCAAGGGATAGTGACTTGTGTGGAGGTTTTGTGGTGGCTCAAATAAAGAAATACAATGGGATAAATGCCATTCAGAAGCACAGGCAAGCCAAACTCCGAGCAACCTGTCTTGAGAAGCACCAAATTCAGAAGTGTGAATGCCACTGTACACCAGGCACCGTCCAGGAGCTGGAGACACAGTGATGAGCAAGACAGGCAAAGTCCTCTCCCCATGGAGTTCTATTCAGTGTTGGATGGGAGACAGACAAATACATACATATGTAGTATGCCAGGTGGTGAAAATAAGTGCTCTGAAGCAAAGCAAAGGGGGGGACTGAGAATGGTGGAACCACTATCAGAGGTACCAGGGTAAGAGAAGACTCTCAGAGATGTCTGCGTCTGAGCAGAGTCCTCAGTGGAATGAGGGAGTCAGCAAGGGACATCTCTTGACACAGGGAACAGTGAGTGTGAAGTCCCTGAAGCGGGGATCAGCCAGGTCGGTACCACATTCTCACTGCCAGCACACACACTGCTCACTTTTTCTATCTACGCCAACCCGAATAGCTAATTACAAACAAATATAGTAGTAAACTAGATTGTACTTATTAAGTTTGCTAGATATACTGTTAAATGATTTTGATAAGTTAAAGTAATGGATTATATTTAAAAATAATGACCCTGATAATGATAGTAGTTAAAATGATTTTTAAGATGTCGAAAAGTAAAACCTATAGCTTTCTACTAAAAAACAAAACACTGGCAATTTGATTTTAGTAAAACAATGCTGTGTTATCATATTAATGGTTTATAATTGAATTTTATAGTTGGAGGTGGTGGTACACACCTATAATCCTAGTACTCTGGGAAACTGACACAGGATATTCCAAGATTAAGCCCACCCTGGAAAACTTTGCAACCTAGTAAGACCTTGTCTCAAGCATGCTTATTTGCTATCATCAAGATTGAATGCTTACTTCTTTGTGTAATAAAAGAGAATCCATGTAAGTTTTTATGAACTTGGATCTTTCATTCCTTGAGTAACTAAACTGTAGAAAAAAAAGTTCTGTGGGAGTGTAGTTCAGTACAAAGGCCCTGGGTTCAAGTCCCAGTACCATAAGAAAAAAAATTTTACTAGTGAAATGAGTTTTATTTATATTTAACATACATGTTTGACAGAGATGGGCTATTAGCACAAAAACTTTGTATCTAAGGTTCTGTCTCACATATTTGAGTAATATTATTACAGGGAATATTGTAAGTGGGCTGGAAACACTCCGCACTCACAAGTCTCTCTAGAATATACAGAAAACGATTCTACTCACAATATCTTAAACAATATCAAGTATCTAGGAATCAACTTAACCAAGGAGGTGAAAGACCTCTACAATGAAAAGTACAGAACATTAAAGAAAGAAATTGAAGAGGATTTAGAAAATGGAAAGATCTCCCTTGTTCATGGATTGGAAGAATTTTGTTGTGAAAATGGCCAAATTGCTAAAATAATCTATAACTTCAATGCAAACCCTATTAAAATACCAACAACATTCTTCACAGAACTAGAAGAAAACACTCCTAAAATTCATATGGAATCAGAAAAGATTCAGACTAGTCAAGTAATCCTGAACAAAGAGAACAAAGTGCGAGGCATCATAACACTAATTTCAAGTTATACTACAAAGCTCTAGTAACAAAACAACACAGTACTGACACAAAAATAGCCAAACTGACCAACAGAAGGGAGCAGAAGATACAAACCAACCCATCGACCTAAGGCCATATGATCTTTGAAAAAGGGGCCAAAAATACACATTGGAGAAAAGACAGCTTCTTTAACAAATGGTGGTAGAAAAACTAGATATTCACTTGTAGAAGATACAAACTAGATTGATATCTCTCACCTGGTACTAAAATCAAATAAAAATAGATCAAAGACCTAGATATAGAAAACAACTTTGAAATTTCTGGAAAGTAGTATAGGGGAAACACTTGAAGCCATGGGTACAGGCAAGGTTCTTTGATAGGACTGCAGTATATTCACAAAAATCAACAAGCAGGACTACATAAAATTAAAAGGCTTCTGTATTGCAAGAAAACAGGAGTGAAGAGACAACCTTCAGCATGGGATTAAATCTTTGGTAGCTATTCTTCTGATAGAGGATTAATCTCTAGAATATACAAAAAAACTAAAAAAATTCCCTCCCCAAACCAAATAACTCAGTCAAAAAGTGGGTAAATGAACTGAATAGACACTTCTCAAAGGAAGAAGTGCAAATGGACAATAAATACGGAAAAAAATTTTCAACCTCTTTAGCCTCTAAAGAAATATAAATCGAAACTACTTTGAGATTTCATCTCACCCCTGTAAGAATAGCTATCATGGAGAATACAAAAAAAAAATGTTAATGTGGATGCTAGGGTGGGTATTTAAACTGGTACAGTCACTATGGAAATCCATATGGATATTCCTCAAAATTCTAAAAAATTCTAGAAATACACTGATTCAGCTATACCACTCCCAAGAATATTCTTGAAAGAATTAAAGACAGCATATTACGGTGACACATACATAGCTATGTTTATAGTAGCACAATTCATAATAACTAAGTTGTAAAAAGAGCCTAGATGCCCATCAACAGAAAAACTGATAAAGAAAATGTGGTAAGCCAGGCCTGGTGGCGCACGCCTATAATCCCAGCACTCGGGAGGCTGAGACAGGAGAATCGTGAGTTCGAGACCAGCCTGGGCTACAAAGTGAGCTCAAGGCCAGACTTAATGGCATAGTGAGACCCTATCTCAAAAAGACAAGGGCTGGGGATTTAGCTCAGCAGACTTAAGTGCCTGCCTGGCAAGTGCAAGGTTGTGAGTTCGATCCCTAGTGGCACAAAAAATAAACAAACAAACAAAAAAAAATGTGGTATATTTACACAATGTAATACTCAACCACAAAGAAGAATGAAATCATTTTTTCTTGTTTGCATAATCCTAGTATGTTACTTTTCAAGGCTTTCCCTGGTAATAACCTCTCCCGTCCCTTCCCTGAGGAGGGTACTGTCTAATACAGCCATCCTTTCCCCTGTAGGCGCTTCAGGCTCTGTCTTCCTGTCCCTGGCATGGCACTTACCACACAGGACATTGCTTTAGCTGCCTATACCTGTCCTGCTCGTATCTCTAAACCAAGGCCATTCATTTCTGTGTCCCTAGAGTCTGGGTGAGGGTCTGGCACTGCAAGAGTTTTTGCTGAATTCTACTGAAATCCCAATGACATACCGGATAGGTGATTTCCTTGACTTGTTCCCGGGTCTCTCTGAAGGCGAACTGCACCAACAGCCCTACAGCGGCAGGAAGCTCGCCTTCAATGTTGAGCTTGCCTCCTGGCCTGCTGGCGTGGGCTGTGTGGAACAGCTGGCGTGGGGTCTGTCCATAGGTTTTTATCATGGTTTCTAGTGCTCGTCTCTGAACTGGATCTTCTACTGCAGAGACATCCATCCCAAAATATGTCTGTAGAGTGATAAAGGACATGACGCATGTAATATAACTAGAAAGTAAGACTTGGTAAAAATACCAAAGGGAAATAACACTTTGTTTTATTCTGTTTTTTTTTTTAGAACACAATATATTGAGAGAAAGAAAGCTTCTGTCTGGGAGAGAGACAGAAGGGGTCTGGAGTGAGTTGTCCAAGAATTCTAGTCAGATGGGAACACCTTGGATATTTTAGTCTTCAAATACTTTCAACGTGAATTTACATAAGAATGCAAGTAACTGAAAAGATGGTGCAAGATTATAGGCATACAGTATACTGAGGTCAATATTAAAATGCCTAATTCTCTAAAAGTTGCATTTTAGAATCAAATATGAAGTTCAAAAGTTAAACCTGAACCTTGACCTTTCCTGTATATTTAATGAGGTTTAGGACACAGTCCCTTGGCACACTGAGTATTTTAAGATGAGGAATGTGAGGAACAGCTTATGCAGGAAGGATCCTCTGGCTGCCCCTGAAGCAGGTCAGAAGACCCTCAGGGGAGATGTGTCCTCCCTCCCTCAGGAAAGGAGCATCCTTAGCTTCAAAGACAGATGAAGCCACACGGGGAGGAACCCAGACCCATGTGCTTCACTATCTCCCCCAGCTCCCTGCACTTGGCTCATCTCCTTTTGCCTTACCATAAGTCTGTATGCTTTTCTCCTACTGATCTCTCTTGGTACTGGGCCCAGTCAGTGAACCAAGATAGAAACAAACAAACGTGTTTTCCTCCTCTACCTACCACTGTTATACACAAAATTATTCACCAATCTAACTGTACTATTATTTTTCAAAATAAAATTACCCAAAGCATACATATATTTTCTAGTAGAATAATCAGTAAACCTGTATTATCCTCTCTTTTAGACTATAAATCTCATAAGGAATTTAATTTTATATTACCTTGAAGGTACCCAAAATAATTAGAAAAACAGACTAAAGACAAATTTATTTTTAAGCATTAGGAATAGATTTCTGGCATAAAAAGGCTCAGATACAGTGGGCCATAGTGGTATACACTTGTAATCCAAGAATTCTGGTAAAATGAGGGAGGAGGATTGCAAGTTTGAGGCTCTGCTTGAATAATTTAATAATTGTTACAAGGCCAAGATCCAGTCTAATTCAACCTACATGTACGTATGTATGTACGTATGTATGTATTTATTTGGTACCGGGGATGGAACTCACAACCTTGTGTTTGCCAGGCAGGTGTGTGTGCTGCTGAGGTATTTTAATTTTAAAGTTAGAGAAACAATAAAGTTAGATGTCTTTTGCAGTGGATTAATAGCTAATCTGTTGTGTTTATATTGAGCTGTATTAGGAAGTATTAGGAAATATCTTTTCTCCTAGTAAGTTGCTTTTTAAACCTCCCGCTCCTGAGACCTTTCATTCTGCAGACCTCAGTGGAACTCGACCACCAGATCGAGGCCCACCCATCCTACTGTTCCTGCTAATCTACCCACCCTGGTTGCCTCTACATCCCTAGAGTCCAGCAAAGCAAATGTTTCCTGAATAGAAAAGGTTTTAAAAAAGGTTCGTCTGTCACTTTTTTTACATAAACAAGTACATGTGAAAGTAGCAATTCTATTTCTAGGAATTTATCTTAAAGAAGTAAAGGCATACATAAAGAAATAACATCAGGAATATTCATCTTAATTCAACAGCAACAAATTTTGACTAAATATCCAATGACAGCACACTGCTTAAATAAATTATCATATAGTTACACTTTAGGATGATAAATAGCCTTTAAAAATCATGTAGAGGCCAGAGATTTAGCTCAGTGGCACAAGCACTTGCCTGGCAAGTGCAAGGTCATGAGTTGGATCCTCAGTACCAAAAAAAAAAAAAACATGTAGAATACTTAATGACTTGAATAAATTTGAAAGTATACTGTCCAGAGGGAGAAAAGGTTACCAAATATTATTATAGTGTTGGAACGATATATACAACTAGAAAAAGTTTGGAAGTTTTTCTTTGAGACAGGGTCTCACTATGCAGTTGTTGATTGCCTTGAACTCACTGTGTAGCCCAGGCTGGCCTGGAACTCGCTGTGATCCTCCTGCCTCAGCTTCCCAAGTGCTGGGATTACAGGTGTGTGCCGCCATTCCCAGCTGGAAGGTGGTTTTGATATTTATCTCTGGATGGTGATAGTGAAGCTTATTTTTAAGTTTCTTTTTTGGTATTAATCGATGGGTGATGGTATGAAGGCCTATTTTAAACTTTATATATTTTTCTAACAAGGCACATGAATCATTTCTGTAATAAGGAAAAATGATGCCTTTTTAAAACAGAACATGTAATGTAGGATAGCATGCAAAAAAGAATTAAGACAGCAAAAGCTGACATCTCTCCTTGGAAAGACAGCCTTCTAGGCAGCCTTGGCTAGTGCCTGGAAAGTTTAGGCCTGGTTCCCCAGACTAGCTCTGTGCCCCCTTCCCCTTTTATGCTGTATTCTTCACTGGATAAACCACGACCATCTGCTGAGTCCTTAAGTTCATCTAGTAAATTATTAAAACGCAGAGGTGGTCTTAGGAACCCCTACCTACCACAGATAGTATCTAAGGGTTTTTTTTTAATGTTTTGTTTTTTCTTTGTGCTGGGAATTGAAACCAGGGCCTTCACAATGAGCTACATCTACAGCCCTTTTAAATTATTTTTAAATTTTTTTTGAAACAAGGTCCTGCTGAATTGCTAACTTGCTCACACTGGGCTTGAAGTTTTGATCCTCCCGGCTTACTTCCCGGAGTTCTAGGACTGCACTGCCATCCCCACTCCTCAGGTATTTTAAAATATATAAAATATAGTCAGGTGCAGTGGCATATGCCCATAGTCCCAGTGAGTCAGGAGGCTGAGGCAGGAAGATCAAAGGCCGAAGTCCATTCTGGAAAACTGAATGAGAGCGTCTCAAAATAAAAAGAGATAGGGTGTGGCTCAGTGGTAGAGTGCTTGCCTAGAATGGGCAAGGCCCTGGGTTTGTGCAATTCCAGTATCACAAAGAAAACAAAACAACCTAAAGAATCCTGTGTAAAAATGGCAACAGTTGAGCGTAACTGCCAAGTCTCTTTAATAACGGATATATATTTTTTTCCCTCTTTTTGAGACAGGGTCTCATTATGCAGTTCAGGCTGGCCTTGGGCTCACTTTGTAGCCCAGGCTGGTCTCAAACTTGCAACGATCCTCCTGCCTCAGCCTCCTGAGTGCTGGAATTACAGGAGTGCGCCACCATGCCCAGCCTAATAATGGCTATTTAAAAGGAACAGTCTAACCACAGACCTTAAAATATTTGAGGTCTACTTTACATAATGTCCCCATGACTTACAAACGATTTTAAAAGTCACTTACAGCAGGATGGAAAACATTGATGGCTTGAACAGAAGCTTTCCCCTTTTGCTTGTACCCAAACACCAAATCAATCCAGTGACAGATGTTCTGGGACACATGGTCAGACTCCAGAGCCTGTCGGTGGATGAGGATAAAAAGACGAGGATCGTTGCGTGCCCAAGGAGGAAGGTTGACATGATTAACCCGCTCACCATTCTGACGCACGCCAAAATCAAAACCTGAAGGGGAAAATGAATATGAACTGTTAGCTCCCCAAAACCATGCTTCACCCCACCAATAGAACAGGCCTTATGAGTTATAGGGAACGGCTGATTATGTACTACAACCAGGGGGAGAAGAAAGGAGAAGAAAGGAGGGTTTACCTTCTCAGTAAGAAGCATCATTACTCCTCTACTTTTTTCTCTACTGATAAGGCTGTGTGGATAAATGCTATCCCAATTGAAGTTGAGATCCTTCAACTTATCTTTTTTTTTTTTTTTGTGGCACCAAGGATTGAACTCATGACCTCATGCTTGCCAGGCAGGTGCTTTGGCCACCGAGCTAAATCCCCGGCCCTTCATTTCTGAATTCTTGATATTAACACTTTAAGAAATTTAAAACTATATTTAGTAAATATTAGTATTCTGTAATTTAAAAACTCAGCTAATATAAAGAATATAAGACTTTAGAATAATTTGTTATACTCTATAATTTTTATGGTAAATCTATAGTCTCATCTGACTTCCTTTCTACCAGGCCATGGACACCCAATCCTTTGGTTTCAAGGAGCCACAATATACAAACAGTAATTGCTGTGGGCTGCATATAAAATATATGATACAGTGAATGTACATAAGTATAAAACTTCCTTTTTGTATTTTAACTTATTAAATTATTTTATGAAACAAAACAAGTCTATTTTAATAATCAAATAATAAAACTTACACGGTTGCTTGATAATAAATGCTTGATTCACAGACACATACATGTTTAGGTAGGTTGAAACACTATTATCAGTAATTGCTATGCTTTGCTTACCAAATTGCACAAGTACACGGAACAGTTGATAAATGTGGGTTTTGATTCTGCTGACCATAGGTCCCACTACACTGTGCCCTCCCCCACACATGAGCACTAAAGTCGCATAAGAATGTTCAAAGTTTATGATTACATGGTGTCACATTACGAACTGCCCAGGGCTCAACATGGTCTTCGGGCTGCAGGTTGGGCATACTTGTACTAAGCATGCCTGTACCAACAAAATAAAATCAATGCATCAGATAAGAGGGCTCTTCTGGGATATAATTTAAGATTTAACTGATTAGTTTGCTAGTGTACAAAAAATCTTAGAAGTATTTATTTTAAAAAATTGTCCTAAAAGCAATAATTTTGAATAGAAAATGCTTTGGTATTACATTTTATTGACATATAAACCAAGCACTATAAAGATAAAAATTAAAAAGGATGTCTTAAAAGTCGAGTAGCTCTATGTAAAATTAAGTTGTTGTCTACTTGAATGTGTGAACACAAAAGAAACTTCTCCAACTTGGCAGCATTTTGAAATGATACAATGTGAAGTATAAAATAAGAGCTTTATCAAATTCACACTGGGTGTGGGCATCTCAAGGAGCCTACAGTTCTCCTAGAGAGCAGCTGCTGGTGGTTCAGGAAGGCTTGGCTGAGCACCAATAGAACTCCATGGAGCTCTGGGCGAAGACGCAAGGTCGATTTATTTAATCTAAGGGATGGCTGGAGAGGGGCTGGCAGGAGGGAGTCTCTATAGACTCAACAATTCCCAACTTTTGGGTTCCCTGGGGCACAGCACAGATGTAGACCCTCCACTCAGCAGATGACTGAGAGAAACTGAGAATGCTGATAGGAAGTGACATGGTGAACATTATATAAAATTGTATAGTATTTTCAGAAGATGGCTATAACATTTCCTGTATGCTTTTCCAGAACCTTGCTATTCTCTCAAACAGAAGAATTCTGGGTGCCAAAATCCCTAGGCTGAGCTGGTCCTGATTCTCTGACCTGCAAAGACTGACACAGGATAAATTTATTGTTGTTTTAACCCACTAAGTGTTGGTGTTATTTGTTATGTGGCCATAGGTTATGGGAACATACATATAAGAAGCTACTATCAGAGAAAACAAGCAGTAGATTTAATCCATTTCTGGTTGCCCCAAGAATACTCAAGAGCAGTGTTTTCAGGTGCAGATTTACTCCAACATAACTCAGATCACAGCTCTAACTACTCCCCAGATATCTCACTTTTATTATAATTTTTGGATTGTTCTAATATATTGATACAGTTTGGAAATGAAAGATATCATTCTATTTATACCATTCTGTTTTTAGTGATGGTATTTCCATTTATTAAATAAGTAATTTTTTTTTGTTTTGTTTTGTTTTTTCAAGACAGGGTCTCACTATGCCATTCAGGCTGGCCGTGAGCTCACTTTGTAGCCCAGGCTGGTCTCAAACTCACAAAGATCCTCCCGCCTTAGCCTCCCGAGTGCTGGGATTACAGGCATGCGCCACCACACCCGGCTAAAATAAGTAATTCTTTATCACTGAAAATTAAATGAATTCTGGCAGCAAGCTGTACTTTCTTTTTTAAAATGGGAAATGGGTTAAATATGAGTTCCACATTGAAAGCCCCATGAAAGTTCTCCAAAATGCAGGTATTGATATTTGCTTAAGGCATTTTCAGATGTATAACATGATGAAATGAGTCCAGGGTAACTAGCAGTGTGGATTCATTAGGAATTCTCCGATCAGCCTCAGAGAAACCGGTTAGAAAATAATTCTAAAGTGATTCACTTAACACTAATTTCCTAGAGATATAATTTTCAACTTCATATAGTTTTGAGTCACATAAAAACATGAAATTAAGGAAAATAACCCAAAAGTACCCCTTACAGGGTTAAATGCTGTTCTGCAAAAATAAAAGTTAAAGTTGTCATAACATTTATAATAAAAATAATTTAATAAAAAATAAAATACATACCTATAAGAAATCTTAACAGTCAAAAGTTTAAGTCTTCCAAATATATTTAGTCCTGTGAAAAACTTAAAATTCAGCAGGAAATAAAATTATACACTTAAAAAAATTTCTCTTATTTGGGAACTCGAATTTTAGGACTTTGAAAAGCTAAACTTTTTGAAAAATTATAACATCATCACAAACACTCAGAAATGTAAAATGAAAATGATTTGCTGCTATACCTTCACGGTTAACTAAAAACTCAGGAAGATAGAAAAATTCTGGGATAAGTTCTTTCACATCGGTCATAGATTCAAAAGATGAGAGGCGCCAAGTTGTATTTGTAGAATGAAAAGTTCTGTCTGGAATGTCAAAACTTTGATCTACAAAGAAATACAAATGATTCAATTAAGATACAAAGACTTAATTCCATTTGAAACCAGTCATAGCTTTTGCTATTCCAAAAAATTCAAAATAATACTGATTTTATTTGCCCATAGTTTGAGATTACTCATAATCTTAAATATTTTTATATTTCTGTAATATTTTGAGACCATATCATATTACTTTCATCTATATTATGCTTTCATGAATTTATATCATTTGCTTGTTTAATTACTATCTTCAATTCAAGTAGAATGAAAGTTCTACAAAAGGAGCCCTGGGGTATCACCCACACCCAGCATATAATGAGAACATGAAAAAGACTTCTTTATTGAATGAATGAATGAATAATAAAGAAGGAAAATTAAAGTTTAGGTAGGTAAATAGTTTTTCACCTATTAGGAAGCAAAATTATTCCTTCATCTCTAGTTGTTAAGACCATTTTCTCTCTTTCTATAAGGGTAGAGGACATTGGTTTTTAGATGTTCTAGCTAAAAACATTTGATTACAATAGCCTACAAATGAATAATACAAAACTAAGCATAGTAATTCTTTTGTTAATTCTTTTTTGTGGTACAGACTATGAATGATCAAGAATTGAGTTTTGACCCTGTCTCTTTTCTACCAACAATGATCAGACTTTCCAGGCCTAGGGCAAGCCTGGAATAATAAATGATACCCGAAGGCCAGTCCTTGGAAACATCAATGAAGTATACAGTTCTTAGGAAAAGTATCAAATGGTTTAAAATCCTCCTAACTAGCTAATAAGCACATCCTTTCATGTGGAGACTGTCACAAATGAGTCTCAGCCTCAAGCAAAGCCCAGCTTCAAAATGATACACTTCATTTTTTTTTCTGCATGTTAGCTGCTCTGCTGAGCATATTTTCTATTACTCTTACTACTTTCTTATCCTGTTGAGTCAGATAGCACTGCCTGGCCACTGTACAAAATTTGGGGGGGAATTTTCTTTTTTTTTGAGATCAGGTCTCGCTGTGTAGCCCAGGCTCGCCTTAAACTTGCTGCAATTCTCCTGATCAACTTCCCAAGTGCTGGAATTACAGGCATGCAACTGAGTAAAAATAACTTATAAATGTTTATTTATTTCTCAGAAAATAAACAGGGTCATTTTGTCAGGCTTGGTGGGTTCACAGCACCTAGAGCTAAGGAACAAGAGAACTAATATTCAAATTTTAAGACTTTCTGTAGTTTCCTAATTTTTGTTTCTAAAAAATACTACTGTAAAATCCTATAATCTAGACCAATGCTGGCAAACCTTTTAGAGACTCAGGGCCCCAACTCATTAT
>RJWT010032943.1:0-14006 GCA_004365215.1 Cuniculus paca | reverse complement strand
CTAAGTCCTTACACTTCTACTTTTGCTTTCCTTCCCTTGGGATAATGGATCCTTTGTTTCTTTTGTCACTTCCTGATTATCGATGATGTGCTAGGTGCCAAGGACAAAGTAAAAGGTTCGGGCTCAAGGAACCTGGTGTGTAGCAAGCGAGGTGAGTGAGGCAGGCATAAAGTGTATTCTAGTACCACGCTGTTGTAGAAAAGCTATCTCAGTAAAGGGCAGAAAACCAAGAAGGCCTTGTGAAGAAGAAAGCCTGGGGCTCCCAGTAAAAGTACATTAGAGAAACACAGACCTTTAAAGAGATTAAGTATAGTATGTTGGGAGTCTGTTAAATAGGTAAGCTGCATTCCCCAAAAGAACAAGCAAACAGGCCTCACAGAAAGGAAAGCATGTTGACAAGAGAATAGCATAAAATTGAATGGATGTGAGACAGGTTTTCCATATTGGCAAATTCTACTCAAATCCATAAAGCAGTCTGGTACACTGTAAGTTCATAAATTGGGAAAATTTTCCCTCTTCTCTCAATATTCAGCACTGTGCCTTCACCACAGGTATTTGTTGAATGACAGCCATCGAGTCAGTGACTACCTAGACCCGAAGGCCAGTTGCTCTCCTCTGTCTGGCCTATCACAGTTACTTTGCTGGAACTGAGACAACAGCAGACCCCAAAGCTAAAGATGCTACCGACATTCCACATCCATACACCCAGGCCAAGGAGCTTCCTGTTTACCTTTGACTCTTCAGTGGTCAACCAGTCCACCAGGCTGAAGGTACCAGTAGCTTGGATGGTTCTGCCTGTAAAGTAAGTCCAGAATATGACTACTCACCACTGCATCTGCTACTACCTTGGGCCATTGTCAGAGTCTCTTGATCCCTGACAAATACAACATCCAGAGAAAGATCCCTTCAGGAACAGGAGCCCCAGCATGCTGTCTCCATCCTTTTCCTATTCTAGGAGGTTTCACAGGCCTTGCACCATCTCCCACCTGAGAACCTGATGAGGGGCACACACACTCAGTGCTTCTGCCTCAGCTAATCCCACACCAGCCGCTTTCCTGCTCACACATGGTGAGGCGCGCACATTAATCTTCCTGGCTTCTTCCAACTCTTGCCTATTTACCGCATTAGAAACTGTTCTTCCATCTCCTTTCTAGGTCTCATTTATAAGCCGACAATCAAGCTGTATTAATTCTCATGAACCTAAGAACAGTTCTAGAGGATTAGCTACCCGGAGTTTTAGAATGAAATTGGATTAAACAAAGTATCAATGTTGGCATCTTTTGAAGTTTGCCAGACCTTCAGACCTCTAAACATCCCTAGAGAAGATTCCATGACTTCCTCCTCCTCCCCGAATTAACTTGCTATTCTTTGAGAACCAGGTTCCTACAAGTTACATAATCCTTCCAAAATAACCTCATACTTGGTATTATTGTTTTTATGTTTGTTTAGATAGTGATACAGAAAACACAGGTTTTTGGATCTTTCCTTTACAAAAAACAAATTTCAACAGTTTGATTGAATAGGCTATTATGATACTGCTCTTAGGATATAATCACCTCTTATTACATTGCTTCTGTAGGAATGCCAACTTCTTGATGAAGAGATGTGATAGGGTGGATTCATAGTACCATGATTATAGGTCACCAACTTGCTTATGATAGGAATGAAAACTGCACCACTGGAGGTACATTTCATAAAATATGTGTATTTAATGACCTTGGGTAATATGCTGTGGTAAATAATTATGTGGCTATTTGTGTGTGGTTGATTGGCTGCTAGGACCACACCGTGATTACCACCAAATTATAAAAGCATGCCTTTTGCTTCAGAGGATGCAACTGTGCCCCAGGACATACGTGTTGGCAAAAGAAGCTGGGCTGGATGTCTGTTCCCATTCACTCATTTGATGGGGGCATGAGAGCATTATGGAACTTACACAGCTGTATAGGGGACCTTACTAAGTTACATATAAAGATTGGATTCACATAATTTCTTACAAAATGCTCACATGTACAGAACAGTCAATTTGTATAGTTTATACAGAAAAAAAGGATTACGCTTATCCCAAATTCAAATTATAGAAATAGAAGCAGTGAAGACAAAAGGTCAAAGAGAAAAGTCACACAACTCTAGAGATGAGACAGAAAAATAATGGTTTGGATGAGACGAAGAGAAACAAGGAGATAAATGCAAGAGAGAGTGGGAAGGAATGGGGGAGGGAAGGAATGGGAGAGGAAGGGAGAGAGGGAAGGATGCAGGAAGGAAGGCTAGAAAGAACAGAGGAAGACTACTGCATAAAAATAGAAGTTATTTTTAAAAACATTCATTAACACCTTTTCCACCTTTTTTTGAGGGGGAGACAGATATCAATCCTGGCCTACTATGTTAATCAACCATAATTATAAAACAAGGAGTGGAAAAATTGCACATATGCATATATACAGAGAGAGAGACTGGAAGAGAGATTGAGAGAGAGAGATAGACAGAGACAGACAGAGAGAGACAGACACAGAGAGAGAGCCATATGTATAAAATGCAAACCTAAGCAAGGCATAGGAAGCCCATGATAATTAGGGCAAAAAGCTCTGCCAATAAAGAGGTCACACCTCGCAGTCCAGCACACCCTTCTCAGAAGCTGTGGGAGAAAAACTTCTGTGGGTTAAAGCTAGGTCAGTTCAGAGAAGGAAATGCTCTGAGGGAGTTCACTGTTCCATTTCACAGCACATTGCCTTGTGCTGGTTTCCTGGGCCCTTGGTAATCTACGAAAAAGAGATAAACAAGACAATGATGTTGAGTTTTTGCATCTTTCGCTGAAACTCTAGCCAAGCTAGGTACACTGGAAATGAAGGGATGGGCTAGGGCCAAGACCTGAGACCTTGAAAATATGCTGCTGCCTGGGAGAGTATCTGTAAGCTGATGATAATGACTGTTGGCTGCAGACCTTCACAGATGCATTTCCCAATCATTTTGAGACCTAATGAGTCCAGAGAACATCCCATGGGCCAGAGCAGTCATGTTATTGCCAGATTACGGTAAGGAAATGGAGAAAATCTAAGGGTTTAAGTGAGTGATGGGGACACCAGGAACGAGTGTCTCAGCCTGAAGTCTCACAAACACTTTTGCTTCCAACCTCTCTCCCAGGAGGGGTAGGGGAAAGAGGAGCTGAAAGTATGAGTGAGATTTCAGGGAAGAGGGAGATGATTCTCCAAGTGCATGTCTGGTCCCTTGTCTTCGTGTTTGCTGTCAAATGCTGTCTGAGCCTGCTAATGCCACTTCATTGCAGAGGACATTTGTCACACTGTCTAGCTGCCTGCCACTTTCCCAGCCCTCAATCTAAGTTTAAGTTTCCATGTTTATGAACCTCACTGCCCAAGGAAGAAGTCCAAAACTTGCTTTTCCAAATTCTTTTGCAGGTGGACACAAGCATGGGCCAGGTCTCATCAGACATATGTGCACAATTTTGATTTGGAAAATACGGAGTCGTGGTGAGGGTCATAGAGATCTGTGCTCTGTGGAGGCAGAGGCTGTGATGGCCCAGGGGTCATTCTGCTTGGCTGTGACAGTGGAGTCTCTCCTGGGTCAGTAATTAGGGTATCGGGCCTACCTGAGGAGCTTCCAGCAGATATTCAGGGTAATAAACAATAGTGTCCACAGAATACAATTGACGGCGCTATTGTTTGCAACCAAGAACTCGGTAATTAAATTGAAGATTTTATGGTCACATTTCAGAAAGCCTGTACATATTCAACCCTTACCAAAAAAAAAAAAAAAAAACCAGTAAATATGCTTATCCTTATTTAAAAAAACAAAGAACAGAGTCTCTGAAAAGAGTAGTACTGTATTAAGCTATTTAGTGCAACCAGATCAAAGCCAACACTAGGTTTTCAGACTCCTAGTTTACAGATTTTCTACCCACAAAAACATACTGGTGTGAGATGAGATTCATAAACTTGGTTGACTTCAACTAGAGATTATCAAAACATCCTTTAAGTGATGGCTCTTTAGAGTCATAGGACTGAACAAGGCCAGGTCAAGGTTGGATGAGGAAAGCACACTGGCCTCAAGGCTAAAAGTTAAAGGCTGCTGACAAAATGCAGCTACAGAGATAAATAGGAATTTAATGCAGAACTCCATGATGAACAAAATTTTAAATTAAAGGAAGGTGAGAATGACTGGTTTTCCCCTTTGCCTAAGATTTCTATCTAGTTATTTATCAAGTCTTTGGGAAACTTAAACATGCTATTTTAAAATAAATTATTAGTACAGATTAAGCTACTAACTGCCTATTCAGGTATTCGAAGTTTGACTCTTTTCCTTCCTGGTACATGCACATTCTCCAGCAGAGTACGGGATCTCCCTGGGAGCATTCCTGAGCCTACAATTTGGATTAGATCAGAATCTCCATGTCCAAACCTGTCTGAATTTTGTAGAAATATTAACTCTGGCTGAATCTCTAAAATAACAAAGGAAAGGGGGCCAAATTAAATACACAGAGACATAAGATCAAATTTTAACAAATATCTGGGTGGATGTCTGTCCAGTCCCTCTAAATAGATGCCTTAGTAAGTCACGGTGAGGATAGTGGTAATTAGCGTCCATGTGACACCGCATGCCAGCCAGTGTGTTAGTACTTCTTGTCACAATCGTATGAGCTGGAACTTACAGGAGGAGTTAACAGTGGCAGAGTCACACAGCGCAAGCCCAGGTTTGGGCTGAACTCTTCCCATTACACTATGCTTCTTTTCAAAACAGTGAACCGATCCACTCAAGCAATCAACAAGCCTGAGGGCCATGAGGCATCAGGAATGGGCTTCCCCAGCAGGTCATTGGCATTGTTAAAACTATGACTTGGGGAATTCTTTTTGCTAAGTGGGGAGACGAAGGCGAGAAGGCCATGAACTTCAGACACAGAGTCTCTGTGCAATGATTCAGTCACTGGATTCTCCCTGACATCCTGTGAAGTTTGTCTATTCCCCAGGAGTAGCCCTACTACCTACCTTATGTTGATTATGCATTCCTTGAAGTTGTGATGAGAACTTCTTTGGAAGGTGCCTAGACACAAAAGGAAAAATGGAGGCCCAGCTTCATAAGGTAATTTGAAGAGTAAAACTAAGACAAGATCTCGATTTGCCTAATCCTAGTTAAGACTCTATGGCATTTTATAGCCCTCTATATAAGCAGAAAGTTACTTTTCATCTGCAAGGCTGAGAGACCATTCCTAAAAGATTGAGTCCAGAGAGCAGAGGTGAAAAACAGGCGTTTTACTTACCTAATCTGATTTTTCAGATGTTTGAAAAATTTAAACTAGTTGATATAATTTAAAAATCAGAATTTTCACATATAAATCAAGACTTCTGGCTTTTTTTGAAAAATTCTAAGAACATACTGGAACCATTTTCACACATGGCAACTACTGGCTAGACCAGGGAGTGTGCTGGAGCCAGCTCACCCTGGCCCACAGTGATAAAATGTTCAGAAATTGTGTGAGCTACTCGTTAAACAATTGGGAGCATAAAATTGGCCACAGTGGAATTATTTACACCTCTGGTGTTGGCAAACACTACAAATCAGGGTCTTTATTTTTCTTTCCTTTCCCTTCTCTTCTCTTTGATTCTTTTTCCTCTTTCATGGCCTCTCTGCCTGTCTTCTCCATCCTTCTTTCCTTCCTTTGTTCCTTCCTCCTTCCCTCCCTTTTCCCTTCCCTTCTTCACTTCCTTTTTCAACTGCTACTTGCTTTTGATTTTTAGAACACCAGTGAACTAGCATACCTCTGGCTGGAACTGAGAACCTACCATGTTTAGCAAAGTACAATCTCTGGGGCCATCTTTATTAATTTACATTGCCTGCCTGGTTAGGGAGAGAGCTGGAATTGACATCTCCTGCAGTGGACAATGGGGTTCATAAATGGTGGTCTCCCTTAAGCAAACTCGCACATTGTTCTGGAGCAAGGACAAGAAAGTCAGTCATCATAGCCTCCTGATTTTAGTCTCATTTAAAAGTCTAACACAATTGTGCAAAACTGGAAAGTTCAACTCAAGAATTATTACACAACCAACATGATTTATCAATATCCAGTTCAAGAAATAAAACACTGACTGTGCATTCAGAAGCTCTGTTCATAAGCTCTTCCAATCACTATTCCCTTTCTCTTCCCCAAAATAACCATGCTTCTGATTTAGCTTTGCTTGCTTTTGAACTTTATCTAAATGGAATGTAGAATATACATTCTTTAACTTATAGTTTCTCTGATTTAACATTATTTGTGAAATTCACCCATATTTGGAAAAGTTGAAATCTACCTTTATTCCTACACATATTCCACAATTTATTTACTCATTCTACCACTGGGTTGTTTCTAAATTGAGTGGGTTTTCCCGAAAGGAAACAGTAAAACAAAAGTTTACCTGCTAACAGTTTAAGAATGACTTCCCAGGCAGCAGGATAATAGAGTGGAAAGTGAGATAGCAAGAGACGAAAGGACAAAATATGGAGATGCTGTTGACCACCTCTTCCACTAGCCTTTTAGAAGAGTCATAGTTGCTTCAATATTTAACGTCGTATTTTTTTAAATGACACTTTAAAAAAAACCACCGAATGTGTACAACCAAATTAAATACGAATACTTTCATATAAAAAAATCACTTTCTAATGGCAAGCAATTGTTGCCAGATTGTGTCTGTTTAGCAGTTGGGCTCATGTAGCTCCATATTGTACACTTGGTCATTTGATTGCTGGCCACAGCTCTGCTCATGTATTCTGGGCTGTGTGGTGAGATCAACACCTTCACATTTGACCTAAGCCACAATCCAAAGTAAACAAAGAGAAAGGAAAAAGACAATGAGAAGTCATCATAATTGAGTACATTTCATTTATCAGGAAAGCGTTCCAAGTCTTGGACTAATTTGAGACTCCCTGTTGTGCTACAAAATCTCTTCCTCTATGGGATGTTTTAATTCCTGCTATAGTAGTATCCAGGGGCCTGCTTTCCTCTACACAGAGTCTCTAAGTATAGGCTATTTGAAACATATCAATTATGATTGAGAGACAGGAAGAAAAAGGACACCACTTTTCAAGGTCTGACCCCAAGTTCCTTTCTCCTTAGTTCCAACACAGGATGAACCCCAACCGACTCTTTTATAGTGCCATGTAACAGTCCAGTGTCTCAATCTCAAGAGCTCTTTGTCTCCCATTGCCCACGCTGAAATCTGCTTACCAGTTGTCGGAGTGGCCTGGCTTACACAGGAGAGCTTCCTAGCAGATACGCCTAGGAAGACCACCCTCAAGTAACTCTGGCTTCTAAGCATCCTTTCCAAGGTCAGGGGTGTGGGACTGGATGAATTTCAAATAAAAACAGTTTCTACTTAAGGAGCCCCAAAAGCTCCCCTGTTCTTCTCCTTTTGTAACTGGCAGGGCTGATGCATAAACAGGGAGAAGCATAAACCCTCTGCCTCTGCCTCTGCCTCTGCCTCTGCCTCTGCCTCTACCCTGGGTGACGTCCAGCCTATTCAACAGTGGAGACTGGAAGTTTCTGGGTTTCTTGTTGGTTCACCCTGCTCTACTAGGACATCGGTACAGTTTCCATAGTGTGTGTCCTGGGCAGAGTCCTCCTCTCTAGAAAGATGCGCTTTATTTATTCTAGAAACAAGAAAGCTAAACTGACCCCAACAAATTGTGCTGATAAACATGCAGAAGATGTTTTCAGATATCTCAACTTTCTTTCATCTCTTGAGGAAGAAGTCCCAAGTCCAATTTTTCTTTCACACTTCTCTTTCCCTCAGGGCAAATGTGGCTTGCTCACCAGTGCCATGAGTGCTTCTATAGTTCATAGGTTCCAAACATACCAACTCCCTGGACTTGTGGGGACCAGGCAGTGATGAATGTGGAAGGGGGAGCAGTCTTCAGAATTTTGTTTTAGAATTGGCCTGCTGTATTAACAACCAGTGTGCATTGCTGGGCTCTCTATGGAGACTCGTTAAGTACTTTCCATATACATCTCATTTAATTCTTTCAACTTTTTGATACAGCTACTGATCATAGTGCTAAACTGTGCCCTTGAATTCATGATTAGGACACTGTCGAACTGGGATCCAAGCCCAGTCATTTGACTTCCAGTGGCCACATTCTCAGGAGCTTTATGTACCAGAATTTCTTGCTTAGTCACCCAGATACCTGCCTAAATCTGCCTTCTTTGTGGTCCCAGCTCCCAGTCCATCTCGAAATGTCTGAGAAATTTGGTCTGAACCCAACCTAATCCATTATTTTCTCCCAAGGCCTCCAGAAAGAGGAGGTAGAGCCCTTGGAAATCTGCTGAGTAGTTTGAAGCACAGTCTACACAGACAGACCCAGACTTACTAGTTCCCTCCCTCTCCCGGCTCTGTTGCTTAGCAGATGTGGGAATTCAGCAAAGTATCTAAACTTTTGAGGCTTACTTTTTCTCAAACACAGTTTCATAATAATGCCTATCTAATAGAGCCTTTTTTCTTTCTTTGTCTTTTTGAGACATGGTCTCACCGTGCAGTTTAGACTGGCCTTGAGCTCACTTTGTATGTCAGGCTGGTCTTAAACTCACAACTATCCTCCTGCCTCAGCCTCCCGAGTGCCGGGATTACAGGTTTGTACCACCAGGCCCAGCTAGAGTTTTTAAAGTATGATTAAATAAGCTGATAAATATAAAACAATGCAATAAGGAGCATTCAGTAAGGCTGCCATGAATATTAGTATTACTGGTTATAAAATCCCTAGTCAGTGGTTAGAAATTGCACATAGATTCCCTTTTGATTTTACGCAAGTCTTTACTCTCTTATCTCTATTTCATTCCCCCTTAGAGGTCTCCATTCTCACAGGAATGTGCTATCCCAATGCCTGTGCTACTCTCCTAGCATTTGTTTCCACTAACTTGCCCTCATACTGGGTGTCTTTCCTCTCTTATCTTATGTTTATTATCCCTCTTCAGATGCTTGAAAGGGAGCTGGCAGAACTAGATGCCAGATGTAGTTCATCTGTCCAGAACTGAAAACAGACTCTGGTCACAGATTTTGTAGTCGGCCCTTTTGTGATTCGTTCAGAATGTGACTTAGGCCAGCAAGACTCTTTGAGAAGGGTCTTCCTTCAGAGAAAGTATTAATGTCCACAAAATGCACAGAGAATGCTATCAAAATAGCATCCATTAGATATTCATAAAGCATTGGCTTCTCATCCCAAAAGTGCTGTTCCTGTCAATTTGATGTATTCTTATCACTTGGAAGCCCATAGACTTGAGGTTAAACCTTGTTTTAATAGGTTTAAACCTTGTTAGTCAGGAAGCACATCAGAATTACCTACCTGAAAAGATTTCTCAAAATGGTTTTCTGCCCCAAAAGTCAAACATATTTAAATTGCCAACTGTGTAGGGAACAGTGGTCCTGATGTTGTCCCCCTTCTAGCCCCTTCCGAGTGAGGAACCACAACCCTAGTGCCTTTCACATAGAAATCACCTATCTAAATGAGCAGCTCTGAAAATGGAAATTTGGAAAATTAAAATAGTCACACTGCTGACAAAAGCTTTTCTATCTGCTCCTTATTATGCCATCCTTTCAAAACAGCCTCTCTTTTCAGTTAACACAAAAGGCCCTGATTGATTTTCTTCCCCTCAGTAGTCATCCTGACTTCTCCAACATCTATCCCAATTCCATACTTCAGATGTAGCATGTGAGCTATAGAAATAATTTAAGTACATACAGAAAATCAAAGAATGGAGCCTTTGGAATCCAGGTCTCCCATGCCTTATAATTTACCCACTAATATTGTCTTTCTCTGCAGGGGTTACTCTTTTATGCACATAAATGAGGATTAGAACATTTCTGCCCTGCTCCCTGCAGCACTAGAGTTCTTCAGCAACGCAGCTGCCATTCATTTCCCTGCAACACTTGCTGTAAATTTGCTTTTAAAAGACATTCTCCTACAATACTGTCAATGCCCCTTGCATTAAAAATGAAAAAAATATGGAAACATGCATTAAAATATTCGGAAACAAATGGCTTCTTTATTACATAAAAGCTCTCATGTGTCTCAAAGGTACTGAGAATAGAATAATTTATCATAAATGAGATTATTATTGCTGGGAAAGGGTCTATCTTAATGCCAGTTTTCTTGGGGATTACACCAAACCCTAACAGTCCATTGGGGCTGTTCAGAAATGTGTAAGTCAAATACTTAAAAGCTTTAAGTAGAAAATACATGCTGATGCAGCAGTCTTGGGAAAGACAGAACAGGTTCTGCCTGTTGTCAGCTTTAGAGGGTCAGCAATAGGGTCGGGGTGGGGGAGGAATAAAAATAATGACTTCTCTGTAACCAAGTTCAAGATCTGCTGTGCTTTGGGGTTTGAAATGCAATGTCAGGACCTCAGACAGCTGACATCCATGACTTCAGCTGGACGACATCCAGTATCAGGAATATATTCTGCAAAACAAATATTGTCTTGAGAAAATTGTATTCTGTTGTCTTTGGGCACATATTTTGCCAGGAGATAAGTGAAACCCTCAGAGGAAAACTGCAGCTTTGGAATTAAGAGAGAGTGAACTGTACTTTCTGACATAGCCAGAAAATTGGGTGTTCTGATGAATTATGTACTAATGCTATATGACCAATTCCCAGAGACTTAGAACATGTGTTTTTCATGAACGTGATATTGAGTAATATTTTTTTTCTCAAGTCAGGGCCATCTTTGTAAGTATTAATTATTACTGTACACTACCAGAGCAGTCAGTGATTAGAATGTGGTTTGTATCAGCTTTTATGGGACTGAGTTTTCATCGTCTTGGAGTGGGGGAAAAAAGCAAACTTATGTAGTACTCCGTGGGGTCAATGACTTACCCAAGGCAAGAGAACCAGTAGACTTTCATGGAGGAATTTGTGCTAGTGATTGCATTTCACATTCCCTATACTTACAAAGGCTTTGTTGCATGATCCAATATTATGACAACAGATGAAAAGAATCCATTAATAACTCTCTTTCCCTATCCACTCTCATTTCCCTTAAAAATACCCTTTATCTATGTCCTTTTGCAACTTCGTTTCTAGTCAGTACTCAGCTACTCTGCTGAAAGATCTATGGATGGAGTTGGATACTCACATTGTCATCATTGTCTATTTGGAAGGGGAAGTAGGGAGGATTAGGGCAGCACAGGACACAGGCCAGAAGAGAACAGCTGGCAAGGAGGAAGTTGGCTTTAGGACAGACCCCCTCAGGACTGATTTCTTGGCAGTCTTTCACTCATCTCTCCCTGGCTGTCTGTACTAGAATTACAATAATAGCCACCATTTATTAAGTACCTTGTCTGTGCCAGAATCTGTGCATTATTCCTAATCTTGTGAAGTAGGCATTATGACCACCTCTGTTTTAAAGACAAAGGTTGTGAATCAGCACGGCTCTGTGTATTCCCACATCCATCCATCAATAAAGCGGCTGATCCCAGCTACGTCTCATTTCAATGCTCAGACCTATCACTAACCCAACTCCATATTATCTATAGTTTCCTTATTGACCTTTGATCTCTTTTTTAAAATTATTAAGACTTCAGAAAATGTATTTTGTGGCTTTTTTATTCACATGTCAATTTTTAAAGAGCAAAATGGTAGTGCCTGGACTGAGACTCACAGAGCTCAAATTCCTACTTCTGTTGAGTGACCTACTCATTATTTCATTTTGACATGTGACTGTTGGGCTTTGGTTTTCCATCTGTAAAATGAGGACTTTGGACTACATGGTATCTGAGGATGATTTGACCTCTGATGTTGAGTGGCTCCCTGACATCTTGGAGGGGCCATGGAACATGACTCAGCTGGGTTGAACCCACCTGGGATCTGAGTGGAGTGAGGATAGCACCTATGATTGTAGTGACTTGCTTTCAAAGTTCCAAATCAGAAACTCACTATCTGAATCATTGGGTAACAACAGGTTGTAATAGTAACATCAAGTCGGCTTCAGAAATGCAATGATACGGATACTGTGGTGGGTATCAAGTTCTACTCCTTTGTGAAGTTTCTTTGGCTTGGTATAGCTTGGACATGCTCCCCAAATGTTCATATGCTAAAAGGTTGGTCCTCCATGTGATGATCTGAGATGATGGGGCCAGTAAGAGATGACTAGATCATAAGTACACTGTCTTTAGAAGCGGTTAATTTAATTTTTGCAGGATTAGGTTAATGGTTATGAAAGAGCAAGTCTGATGTCTCCCTGGTCTCTTGTTTCTTGTCTTTCCATGTGAATTCTTCTGCACACACTGCTTATCTTTCCATATGTTCTTGTTCCTCTTACACATGCCCCTGCCATGACACCACTCACCATGTTGTTATACTTCCATATGACCCTCCCCAGAGGCCACCAGGTGCTCCTGCCTGGTCTTGGGTTTTCAGCTCCCAACTGTGAGACAAATAAGCTTCTTTTCTTTATAAATTACCTAGCTTTGGGTATTTTCTTACAGCATCACAAACTGGATTCAAACACAGAGATAGGCACATGAAGACTTTGTTTATATCACTCTCTCTCTCCTTTGACATCCAATTCTGGAACTTTTCCTTTGCTCCAAGCTCTAGCAAGTGAAACAAATTTGAGAATAGTGTTTCTGTCCTATTATAAAAACATCCTGAGAATTCTGGATTGTATAACTGATTTGCATAGTATTCACATGGATTTGCAAGCTGCCTTTGCTAAGTGGTATCTAATTTCCTTTACAAAATAAGAGATCACATCAAGCCAATATGTTCGATGAGGCAATTGCATTTCTATTCAGAGCAGAAGTAATCACCCACTGCAACCACATTTTAAAAATCTTCCCGCTGGAAAGAGGAAACATAATTAAGCAAATTTGCCATGGTGAGAGGCCTGGTTTTCCCTTGCCTGTAATGGAGATAAAGCACTGTGGAGAAGAAAATTGCCAAATGGTAGTGATTTTTAAAATCTTCTGAGTGCTTTATAATTAATGTTTATTTCCCTTCCATTCTTCCCCACCCCCTCAACTCCCTTTCCCACTCAACCCAATACCTTCCCAGGAATTAAGATATCTTCAGCTTATATAACCAGAGATAAAGTCCAATTTAAGGAGAAATGTGGGCAAAAAACTATGATAAGAAAGGCAGAAATATTGTTTGCCTTGAGGTAATATACTAAGGTTTGGTCTCAGAGGCCTCAAAAGGTACCTGCTAAAAGATTTTGGTGGACTCACTAAATCAAGGTGGGGATAGTTGACTAATGTTTGAAAAGATGGATTAAGTGAAAGCAAATGGAAAATGATATCAGCTCCCTCTCTGGAAAGAATCTGTGTGAGTATGTTAAGATAAAACTCTAGTACAAATCTGATTGGTTTTTTGCTCTTTTGCATTGGGTGCTCTGTCTGGTTTATCTCACTTTTGTAGACTTGACTGTAGTACAGTTTGAGATGTACTCGATGGGCAGTTTTACACCTTTTTCGATGATGAGGACTTGTGCCCAGAATGGCTGTTTCCCAATGCTCCGCCTCTTCCCCTCTCTGCCCCTCCCTTACTGACTGGAGCCTGTCTAATGTAGGAAAATCAACTAGCAATTCCATAAACTATTATTGAGAAAGACTTGGAATGATGAACACCATGGTTTGAGCTGGCCTCTGCCTTACATTTCTTACCATGAAATAGCAGACTAGGAGAGTGCAGGGAGGGAGGCTATTCAGGAAGACAGACTTGGGGCATTTCTTAGGTGAATGAAGAGGTAAAAGGCACTGAGCAGAATGGGCAATGGCTGTTACTATAGTAGGCAGTCGGAGTCCTGGCTCTTGAGCTTGGTCAGCGTGCAAGAGAATCACTTGAATAGCTTATGAGAAATGCAGATTCCTTGGACTCAGCTCCAGATATCCTGATTTGCTCCATATGGGGTAGGTCTCAGATAATTTTGATGCGTGCATTCTATCAGAAATACCTTGAAGGGCAATGGACCACGTGCCAAAGAGGAAGGGCCCAGGGGGAATAAAAAGGGAAAAGTAAGGAAGTAAAAGGAC
>RJWT010032942.1:0-14007 GCA_004365215.1 Cuniculus paca | reverse complement strand
TATAATAGATGGAGCAATATAGTCAGATACTAACATATTAAAAGATTGTAGAAACAAGAAGGTAAAATATTTGTCAGTTTTCTAAAACTGACAAACATGACTGGTTTATTTTGGCCCACAATTTTACAGGGTTGGCCTATAATTGGCTGGCTTTAAGGCAAGAATGGTATAATATAAGGATATGTCAAATAAAATCTGCTCAACCTGTGGCAGACATAAAGTAAGAGCTAGAGAGTCAGAGCAAGTACTATACCATGCAGAGATATGCCCCCACTCACCCACATCATCAAATCAGGCTTCCCATTCTAACAGTGCAATCAGTTATGCACTAATCAATGGATTAATACTATCACCTAGCAGAACAGGTTTCTGAATGAATGAGATGTTTGGAAGAAATTTTAGATCTAAAACATAATATTCCTCCCCTGGGACCCCAAAAGTTCATCCATCTCATTATTTAAAATGAATTCATTCTGTCTCCAAGCATGGTCAATCCTAACAGTCATAGTATAACTCGGAAGCCCAAGTCCAACATCTCCTTGGAGATTCAAGGAAAAGTATTGGAGGTGTCACAGAGGAAGTAATCTCATATGAAATTGAAAGATTGGGGGACTAGAAAGGAATGTGATAAAGATAAGACAGAAACACAGCATGGAAAATACTATAGTGCCGTAGCTCGAACTCCAGCACCCCAGGCACATGAGACAAACTGTGAATTTCAAGGGGTTGAACAACTCCATCCTTATAGTATTGCAGGTTTCACACTCATGTGCTCTCTGTTGTGGCTACTTCCACCCTGAAGCTTTCCTTGGCAGATGTGCTATGTTCCTGGCATCTCTGTATTCCTCAGGTCTTCACTGCAGGTTTGGCTTCACTTTAACACCTACAGATCACCATCTCATAGTATCCTGACTGGGTGTGTGACTTTGTCACACAACATCCCCAGCCTTCCAGTCCATGCTCTGAGATCCAGATGGAATCCTCCCTGACCTCAGAGCTCATGCATTTTGCCTGAATAGCCAGAACCAAGTGGGAGCTGCCAATTTCTGCTGCCATTAAGAGAATTAGCTGGGGGCCTCACTAAGTAGCCTCTGAGTGTCTAGATGGCTGAAATCAGAAATATACTTCCTTATGCCAATTAATTTTAGGTAGCCCAGTACTTTATACCAAGACAATAGAAAAGTTGTCTTGGGTCATATCAGGAATTAGCCAGCTTCAACATATCACAGACTAAAGAATGTAAAAAGGAACATTCTCTTGAAAGGATTTGCTTTGAGAGAGAAACAGAAACTGAAACAAAAAAGAAACAGAGACACTGAAAAGAGAAAGACAAGAGAAGGAGCTATATTATAAAGAGTTAGATTTACAGCAGTTACAAAGTACCAAGGTCAGCAGTGAAAAAATACTAGAGTATCATTGCGTAAGTTCGAACATCTAACCATATAAAGTGCCAGTGTAGCAAGCACCATTCCAAAATTTAACAGTCTCAAAGTGCAAGAATAAGTCACACTTCTGATCACTTTTAATGGCTGGAAAGATGGGTTCGAAGCAGCTTGAAGCAGTAAGGAAAGAAGGGTTTATCTTACTCCTAGAAAGTTCAGTCCTTTTATTCTATTTAAGTATTATTGGAGAAAGGGCACTCACATTACAGAGGTCAATCTGTTACTCAGTCAACCAGTGTAAATGGTAATCTCATCCAAAAACACACTCATGAAAGCACCTAGAATGTTTGACCAAATGTTTATGTATCTAGACATTTCATGGCCAAATAATGCTTGCTAATTTTAATAATCATTGTGATTAGATTAAGAAATTCCTGAAAAAGTGTTTGGATTGTTGTGCTGACCCTCGTGGTTAATCCATTGATGAGTTCAGAGCTGAATGTGCTATTGGAAGGTAGAGTCCATTTGAAGTTCTGATACTGTAGGTATTTGTTTTGAGGATGTGTTTCTCTCAGGCACTCTTCATCTAGGTTCTGCTCCCTGGCTTCTATGAAGTAAAGAGCTTTGATTCACAACACTCTTTTGCCAACAGTACACATGACACAGGCTGAATGTTGTGTTACCTTGACATTTTTGCTGGCTCAAGCTAACCATGGACTGAAACCTCTGAAACTAGAAGCTAAATAAACCACTTCCTCCTTTAAATTGTGTACATCAGACATTCTGTTCCACCTGTGGAAAAACAGAACAATAAATAACATTGATGCTAGACAGGTAGGATCATTACTATGACTACACTTGGGTAGTTTTAGCCTTGCTTTGGTCCTGTTCATTTTTACCCTATTCATCCCTTTTAGAATGTGAATGTTTATGCTATGCCATTATATCTTGAGATAATGTAACTTGTAAATTCTACAAGGTTTCTTGTGAAGAGTTTGCCTTGAACCTTTTGAGTCACAATTTTAACCAGTACTGGAACTGTGAGAATTTGGGGAAAGATTATTAGACTTTCAAGTGTATACATATAGTAATATCATGTTAGGTGGACTTATGACCTTGATGTTATGTTTACTGGAAAGTCAAATACAGTTTAAAGACATGTGATTACAATTCAAATTCACAATGAGTGCAGTGTGCCAGTTATCCTGCATGACAGACTTGACTGCATTAAGAGGCTCCCAGAAAAGTGAGTGGATAACACAGTGGACTAATCATTAGTGAACTAATCTACTGGTGTTTGTAGCTAAATGTGCTGTGGGAAGAGGTAGGTCACTGGGTGGGTGGCTTTGGAGGGTATATCTATCTCAGGTGCTCTAGCCCCATGTTCTATTTTTCTGGCTTTCTGAAGTGAGCACCTCTGTTCCACCACATCCTGCTGACATGTTTCTCCACTATCATTTAAAAAATTTTTGTATTTATAAGAGTACATGTTTTGCAGAATATACTAATTGCATTCGTCATGGGCAGTTGGTGCATACACCTAACTGTGTTGGTTATTTTTTCTCATTACTAAGACAAAATACCCGATGCCCAAAGTTAAGGAAGGAAAGGTTTATTTAGCTCACAGTTTGAAGAGGTTCCAGTTCATAAACAGTTGACTCCAAGGCAGGGTGGTGTGTCAGAGGAGCAACTGTTCATGGCACCAGAAGACAGCAAAAACAATAAGAGCAAAAGTGGAAAGAGCAAGGCTCTTTCTCTCCCTTATATTGTATGAAGGCTCACTGTCCAAGGATCAGTGTAGCACTCATACCCATAATCCCAACATTGGACCATGAATAAATCACAAACTAGATTCAGCTGCCTTTTAAAGGTCTGCCCCTCATGACGGCATGAGTCTTTAGGGGGACATCTAGACATAAACTATAACATTCAACCCTTGGCCCCCTAAAGACTCAAGTACATCCCTTTATGCAAAAGGCACTTTAGTCCATCTCCAAGAGTTGACAAAGTCCTAACAGTTTAAACACTGATGAAAAGTTCAAGTCTCAAGTCTGCTCCAAGATCTAAGGCAAAATGTTACCTGTAACCCCTGTACAAATGAAAACAAAGTTAAACACTTCCAACATTCAATAGTGCAAGACAGATATTACCATTCCAAAGTGTACAAACAGGAGGATACAAAGGAATGGAATCAAAGGAAGTGCAAAATCCAGCAGGGCAAATATTAAGTCTTGGAGTTCCACATTCAGCATCTGAAGCAATCTGGTTTTAGGTGCCAAAGGGATGGAATGACTCCACCCCTCACAGCACTTCTAGTGGTTGTAGCTCCCATGGCTTCTGTCTTGGGCTGACTTTGCTCATTTCTTGCAGGTTTCCTTAGACAATCCACACTCTTGACTATTCCAAACTTCCGGGTTCTCCATTGCATCTTTGGCTTCACACTCACAGCTTCACATACTGCCCTTTCAAGGGCACACTCTCTGGCATTACAGACCTTCTGAAACAGGGATAGAAGCCTTTTTAAACTCCGAATTCTTGCATTCTTCATGCACCTAAACCCAGTGCCATGTGGATGATGCTAAAGTCTGCTGCAGTAGCCAGGATTTTGTCTCTCTTGAATGTAGGAGTAGAGTGCCAAACCCTGGGTATTTGGAATCCAATTCTGAGGAATGAATTTTCTATGCTTTCACCATTCTGGGTCATGGTTCACCTGCCATTATTCTGGAATATGGTGCTCTGCAGCTTTCTCTTTGAAGCAAAGTCTCTCATCTTTGCAGTTTTGAGACTGTAAGGGTGAAGACTTGCTTCTTTTAATGTCCTTAGGCCATATTTTATATTCTGTTCCTTCTCAGCAATAGAGATTTCCTCAGCTCTATCTTTATAATCCATAGCTTTACTGGAGTTTCCTTTTTGGGCAAACTCACAACATTTTAAATCATATCACTGGACTCTTTGCTCTTGATTCTCAATGTAAATCTTGCTTAAAACCCCCAACTATAGCTGTGCCACAGCCTCAACATTCAATGGCCTTGAAATTTATTCTGTCAGATTAATTGGTCTACCACTCTTAATCTCAACCTCAGGGAAAGTCTCTGGACATGAGCACAATGCAGACAAACTTTCTGCCAAGTCATAACATAAATCATCTGGAGTCTTCAGCCAAAACAATACTTCCCAGCAGAAACACCTTGAGCCTGGTCTTTACAAGTTTTCTGGTCTTCAGAGCTCTGACCAGAATCTCCCATACAGAATATCTGAATACTTTCCAACACTACTCTTTCAAGTGACATCCCTGAACCTTTTAAAACTGTTCCCACAAGCAATTCCCAAAGGCTCTTGAACCACATGGTCAGGTATAGTCACAGCAATGACCCCAGTTCTCTGATACCAATATCTGTACCATTCGTGGTTTTACTAAAGAAACAGATATAAGATACATAAATGTATAATTATAAGATTGGCTTACAATGGTCATCCACAGAGTTGGATTAGGAAGCCTGCAGAAGGTGTTTGCACATTGGAATCTTAAGATTTCAGTCCATGGTCTGGAGTTCACTGTGCTGTTCTTGCAAGTCCATATCAGGAGGCCAATGGGTCAGTGGAAGGCTGATGAGTCTATACTGAAAGGCTGAAGGATCCAAGGCCAAAGCTGAAGTGTCTGCACTGCCATGATCTGTATGGCTCTTGAGGTTTCCAGAAGTGAGGACCATGAAGGACAATGAGAAAATGAAGAAATAAAGAAGTGACACAGAAAGGTGGAATTAGTTTGAGCCTGTTTGCATGGGAAGAAAGGAACTGACTCTTCACTGTAGGGGTGTTTATTTATACATTTAGCACCACAATGCCATGTGGTATTCCTTTGCCTAGCAACCCATTGCTTGGATTGTCTAGGAGCTTGGCATTTTTCTGGGCTGAAGCAGCTTCTTTATGTGGCTTGCCACAGCCACTCTTTGTTCTTGGAAAGGCCATGCTCCAGCCTCGCATGTGTGGTCAATTCCCAGCTTCAACCACTTCCATCACAGAACAACTCGGGAGATGATATGCAAACTGAAGGCAAAGACTGGAGTTCCTTTGAAAAATGGAGGCCAATATATCCTTCCTCATTTGCCTTTTATGCATCTAGCTGATGATCCACTCTAGGCTGGCTCCTCTACATCCCTAGAGTATAGAATTGTTGAGCCAATTTAGTTAAACTTTGAAACTTCTCAAGTTGACACAGTCAACTAACCATTACAATAATGCGTTTTAATTTGTTTTACATCTTGTTCCCCTCCTCCTTCTTGACCCTCCCTTCATCTCTGGGCACCTTTCCCATTTGCAAAAAATCTATCTCCCTGTTTCCTATTATCTATTTTTTATTTTGTTACTTTATTTATTTATATCTTGGGTTTATTATATAAAAGCATCTATGCAAATTTTAAGCTTATAAATCTGATTATTCACTTAATATTATGGTCTCAAGGTACATCCATTTTCTTAACAAATGATTCAGATTTATCCTTCTTTATGGCAAAGTAGTTCTCTATTGTGCATAGATACTGCATTTTCTTTATCCATTCACCTATTGAGAGACATATAAGCTGCTTCCAAGATTTAGCTATTATGAATTGTGCTCTTATACAAGTAGGTATATATGTATTGTGGTAATATGTTTTTAACTCTTTGTGAAAGATACCTAAGAGGGGAATTGCATGTTTCTGCTTTGGATCCAATTCTTCATGGCTGAAATTTTTGACACCATGAACCAAATAAAACTTTCCCAACTTTAAGTTGCATATGTTAAGCATTTTGTCTGACCAATATATTGGTTAAGTTGATTTGTGAAATTTACAATAGTACCTCATTTTTTACAATGGCAAATACAAGATTTGATAATACCTGGAAATTGGTTGGGCACTGGCCTTCCATAAATACGATGTTGCCTTTAAAGTGACATTTACAGATGTCTGGAGAATTTTTTTGTTAAAACTTGGAGAAATGCTGTTAACATCTGGTACTAGAAAGTACAAACATTGCCAAAATGTGCAAAAGAGTAGCCTTCTTTTTCTAGACACACACACGTATGCACTTGCACAAAAAGACAATTATATTTAAATGGAGATTCTCTATTTATAGAAAAAACTCTATGCTATGTAATCACTTGTGTTTCAGTTGGCAAAATTTATATAGTTTTATTCTAGTACAAATCCCAATGTTAACTATGATAGAGTCTTCTCCAATTAAGTTTATGATAATTGTTTTAATTACTTTTCTAATTGCTGAGACAAAATACCTGACATCCAAAGTTAATGGAGGAAAGGTATAGTTGGCTCAAAGTTTTAGAGGTTTCAGTCCAAAGTTGGCTGGCTCCAAGCAGAGTGGCATAGCAGAGTGGCATCATGGAGGAGAAGCAGTGCATAGCACGGTAGGACAAGCAGAAGGCAGCAAAACAGTGAAGTAGCAATGCAGCAGCAACAGTGACAGTAGTAGCACTCTTTCTGTTCCTTGTATCTATCCAGGCTACCTGCCCTTACTGAGGGCATCACTCACACCCAGAATGGTATACCCTTAATCATACCCATAACTATGCCAAACCAATCAGTGGACTAATTTAGGAAGCACATACCCTTGATCCCACAATCATGCATTTAATCCCAGCATCACACATTGTAGGTCCAGACATCTCTGAAAAGTCCCACTTATGACTGCATGAGGCTTTGGGGGCACATCTAGATATGAACCATAACAATAATCCTCAAAATGTTTTCAAGTTCAGCTTGTCTCTTACAGAGCTCCAAAAACAATTCAACTAAATATGTAATGAGACTCATCAACACCATACCATTTAGACATTTTGTAATCTTATTAAGGAGAAGGGAAGCTCTGGAAACACTTACTTGATCCCCCCATGATAATAGTTCTCAAAATTATAAGCATCAATAATATTGTTGATTGTTATATCAGCCTTCCATTCACAAATAGAGAAGTAATCATGCAATCTTCCTGCTGATAAGATTTTTGATAAGATTTTGGCCTGATAGGGAGATAAGGAAAGGAGAAAAGAAGACTTTATTGTGGGCATGGGAGGGCTGCAGAAGAGACAAAAGCACTCTCAGTGAGAATAAAGAACTGGAATTACTTTTATCAGATCTGGCTTGGGGAGGAGTTTGGGAGGTGGGCAAAATGACTTATCAACAGCTGATTTGAAGCAGAATCTGCATGAGCAAAACAGGAAACAAAGATTTACTGGGGGCTGGAAGTGGAGCACTTGGTTGATTGTGGAGTCTTGAGATTGGAGAGGACTTGACACATGCAAAAAGGGAGTGGAAGGTTTACTCCTGGAACTAGAAGAAGAACATAGAAGTTACTCTTAGAGAGATAAGTTGCTGCTCTAAGCCCAGTACCAAGTAGGGCAGATGTCAAGATAGAGATAGCTAAGCCTTTTTATTATCCTTTTGGTTTGTATTAAATTACCAATTCTACTAGGAGCACTATAGATCCTGTATATAACATATCTTGATTCTTTTTTAATTCCCTTCCCCTCCTCACTCACCTCCTTCTGTCTCTAGATTCACTTTCTACATTTTCATTATTATGTTCTTATTATATTTAGTTGATATATATTATGTATAATGTTCACATTTATTGTGGATGTTTGGTACATGTACATGGCTCATCCTAAATCAATTTACTGATCCTTTCCCTCTCTTGTCTCCTCTTGCCCTCTTTCTCTTGGAGTGCTTTCAGTTTGCAAAACATATATCTCCCTTTTTTCCTTCTATCAATGCTTTATTTTGCTCTTTATTTACAATTTGCCTAACTCAAATGAGAGATACCGTATGGTATTTAATTTTATGTGGTGGTTTATTTCACTTAATAAATAATCCAGGTGTATTCACTTTCCTACAAATGTCTCAAGCTTATCCTTCTTTCTAGTCTTGTAGTATGTCATTATGCATAGATAACACATTATTTATCAACTCATTTGTTGTTGGAAATACAGGCTGATTCCAGATTTTAGCTATTATGAATTGTGCTGTAATAAGCACTGGTATGCATGAATTGCTGTAATATGAGATTTTTATCTCTCTCAAATAGACACCTAGAAGAAAAGCTGAATCAAAGGGAGCTTCTGATTTCAGTTCTTTGAGAAATTTTGATAATGGTTGTACTAGTTTACATTTCCACTAATGTAAATGAGTTCTTTTTTCATTGCAGGTATGCCAGCATTTGTTAGTGTTTGATTTCTTGATGATTGGTATTATTTTTGGTGTAAGATGAAATCTTAATGTTGTTGTAATTTGCATTTCTCTAGTTGCCAGAGGTATTGAATATGTTTTCATAGTTTTAATTAGCAGATCCCTGTATTATTGAAAATCCTTGATAATGATTCATTACAGATAATGTAACTCAAAACTACTTTGTTATTCCCTTAGGAGAAAGCCACAGTTGTCTTTCGTTAAGTCTATTAGAAAACTTGTCCTCATAAACTGGCAGAAATGTCATACTATAGAGAATACCATCAGTTGGTGAATTTCATTACAGGAATAACATGAATGTTTACTTTCATTTTAAGCCTATCCCAAACAACCAAATCTACTTTGGGGAAGAAATAAAACAAGATCTGGGACATATACTGAGAGAATTCAGGAAAAAAGGCAATATATTAAACCAAAGAAGACATTTAATTTTTTCGTGACCCCACTTGCCAAAAACATTAGAAAACAATGGAGAGAATGTATCTGAACATTTCTAAAATTACTCAGGTAGGACAAAAGTGACCTTGTGATATCACAAAGGCCATGCCAATCCATACATTTCAATACTTTAGAAGAAATATGAAAATACTGATAGCAAAAAATAATTTAGGAAATCCTAACACCTGGTTTTAAGAGCCTTATTGGATATGCAAATCATTTTGTGATTGGTTTTTTCCATTATCCTTACAAAAGAGGACTAAAAATGGGATTTAAAAATTTAGAAAGCATTTAACAATGTTAATAATATTTTATTAATTGTTAATAATAACAATGTTAATAATTTTTTGTTGTGACAGGAGAAAAGGAAATTAGAAAACAAATATAGGAGAATTTATGATTGTAGAACAAATATCAAGTATTAGTAACTTATAATATATTTTGAGAAATATTATATTAAATGATTCCTCCCTAATCATCAATAATATCAGGCACCACAATTTCTATTATATTCTTATTCTTAGGAAAATTGAACTTTTTATAAAAAAGTTGTTATCATAAGACAAACTTGTTTAAATTTAAAATTTATTAAAGAAACAGAAAATTCAGTCATCACGTTGTCAGAATAGTCAAAAGACTATGAAGTATATTGGAGAATAAAAAACACTATATCAAACACTTCATCCTTTTTATGCCATTTCAACATGAAGAAGCCAGTACATGAAGAAAAAATTTCTGTGCAGATTGCAACCAATCATTCAGAAAACTTAGTTCAGTCTTTGATAGTCACGAGGTAACCTGGTGTCTCTAACTCTTACTGAATCCAAAAAGAACATTTCTACAGAATACTTGAGAAACTTGTCTACAAAACTAAAAGTGTAGAGGAGGATGGAGTTGTAAATAAAATAATCTTAAAGGTAACATCACTCAGGATGTTAAGGAAGGAGGCTCATGACTTCTAGGCCAGTCTTGGTTACACTGTACATTCAAGGCCAGCTTGGACTTCAAACAAGACCCTGTCTCAAAACAACCATAAGAACAATACGTCAAATGAACATTTCCTTTTATATCTGAACAAGTAATGATCAAAAGATGACAATATTAAAAGCATTTGCATTAACTCACTGAAGGGATTATAAAATGGTTAAAATTTGTTCCTAATTTGATCCACAGAACAAAGTAATCAGACATAGTAATTAAGTACAGTGTACTCAGGGCAAAAATTAGGTATGAAAAGTATGAATCACATTAAGTTGCTCAAAAACAAGGGAAGAGTTTATTGAAGAATTAAGAAAACATTTCATACAATGTGTGGGTAGAGAAAGTAGTAATCACTACAGTAAATGCAGACAAAATGAATCATTGTTAACAAAATGAAGGACGTTTAAAAGCATTGTAAAAATGTGTTTAGTTTAATCAATTACCTGTCTTCAAATATTAAGCAAGGCTAACTAAGTTATGTGAGGAAAGACACTGGCTAGCAAAATGAATAAACTTCCTGCAAGGTCAGAAAGGCTGTCCCAAAACTAAATTAGTCAATATAATAAAGTTTTTCCAACAAAAAAACACCAGTTAGATCAGGAAAGTTTAGGAGATAAAATACCAGTGACTTTCAAAGACAGATTAGATAGGTAACCAAAATCTAGTAAGTGTTTGAAATGTATCTATCTGCAAGAATGGGAAGAAAAAAATAAAACTGCAAATAGTTTCAATAAAATGTGCTTAGAAAACTGAATTAATCTTGATTATTGACTCTTAATTACTCTTAATGATATGGAACTAAATTTTAACAGTACTAGAAATATGTAATGTGTTCAGCTTGCTTAGTTTCCAAATGTTACCATATTATTTCCCACGGTTATAAATGTAGGCAGATTATTAGTCTTTCAGTTCCTCAGAGTAAAAAGAATTTAAAATTGTGTTGCAAAAAGTTGAATAAAAAATATGTCAAATGTATGGATTGATGATCTGAAAATAGCAAGGGCACAGGAAATGCTAGCTTATATGATTATTAATAAAGTTCACTGCATGCATGTAGAAAATCACATTTGGTTTTTGGGAATTTTCAGGTTTATTATTTTTGAACACAAAAACAGAAGCTTTCCTAAACTAGTAAGTATATTCTGTTAAGAAATTTTAATTGCATTTTTTAACCACATTATACTTTACCCTGTTAACATACTCTCTTTTTATGGAAAACAGGTGAGGGACTTGTGCTAAAAATTCAAAGTAACACATTTTTCAACTGGTTTTGTCTCATTTATTTTATTCATTATTCTGTAGGGCAAATCCTAGCAAGTTTTGCTTAAAGTTAATTAGAAAAATTAACAGTCAATATTGGTAGTTTAGTATGTTGTTTCTGAAGTTTCAATGAAATGTTGAGGTTCATGAATTAAGCCTTTCATTAAATTATGAATTATTTTTGGCACATTGTACTAAAAGAGGTTTGCTAAATATTACTTTTTAAAAATAATTGCCTAAAGGAAAATATTGGAGATCTCTGCAGTGAGTCTCCAGTTTCTTGCCAAGTGTTATGGTACACAGTGAGAAGAAAGGGCAAGAGACAAAATTGAGGTGCAGCAGGGTTCTGCAACTGGGGGATCTGCACCAGGGATCTGGGGGAACCAAGGCCTACGTGACACCGATAACCTTGGTATTTATTCATTGCATCTGAGTAAAGGACAATGGGTAAAGGGAAATGGTTATTTCTGGGAACAGTAACAGTGACTTCCATGTGCTAGTAAGGTGAACAAAACATTCTTTCAAAGACAAGCATGAGACAGGAATGCAATAAGGAAACTATTTCCCCCGGTGCTTAACATCTTCAGCAGTTCTTATCTTGCTCTGTGAGCACCACAGCAGTCACCATCCCAAGGCCTTTCAGCTGTTACCAGAAAGAATAGGGAGTTTCTGTATTCCAATCTGACTCAAAGGGCACGACAAAGACAAGCTTGGACTTCCCCTAGACTCAAATTATAATTTTTGGTCACCAATAGGAAAACTAATTAGATGAGTATATTAATTGTGTAAAGTTTTAGAAAGGTAAATACTCATGTCAAATTTATTTTGCATAACAAGGTGGACATTGGTATAATAGTACCCAAGTAGACAAATGACTGGACAACAGTTAAGGAGAAAACAAAGAATAGTAAACTAAGAAGCCTCAGAAGTGTGAAATAGGGATATCTCTGTCTCTGTCTGTTTCTATCTGTCTCTATCTCTATCTCTATTTCTTTCTCTACTTTTATGTCTATCCTAATCTCTGCTCTTACCAATCTAAAACTAGAAATAGCAACATCAAAGCAGAAATACACTGGCCAGACAGAAAATTATTTCTATCAAGTTCTTTAATTCTTGAGCTCCTAGGGTTTACTTGATTAGGACCAAATATCTTGATTTTAAATTACAAGTAAAATCAATGAAATGTAAAAGTCTTCAAGTGACTCCAAATTTATGAAGCTTTTGGGAGGGCGTGAAACAGAAAACAGTTGAGAGCAACTCCATCTACAGCATAGTGGCATGTTGGTATTGTTTAAATAAAAAGTGGATACTGACTTCAAATGTGCTTATTGTTGTGAAAAAGAAAGTTGTATTTCAGACCCGCTGTGCGTACAGGACCTGATTCTCTCATTACACATGGGGCAAAGGGATAAGGAGATAATGGGACAGATGCAAGCGAGAACTAACGAGGTGTTTTCTATATCTGAATATCTTTCTATTTTTTCACTCTGTGTCTTATAGGTAACCGGAAAGAACAAAAGATTTGAGTATACTTTTTCCCTTCTTGCGAATATAACTACCATTTACTGATACACCATATTCTTTGTACAGGGAAAATTTAGAAATATACCGTAGGTTAAAAAAAAAATTCTCTGTCTTCAAGAAGAAATTACTTGGCCACGGTCAAGCACCAAGTAATTATTGTGGCTTGAAGTTAATCTGATATCTGGGTTTTTGGGACCATCAGTGATTTCCACTGATTTTGAAACCAGAAAAAAGTTGAAAGTGTTTGCAGGCAATAGAAAAAAAAATGTGAATAAAGGTTAACAATAGCAACTAAAAGGTAAAAAGTAAACTATAATGAATATATCCCATATGCTTGAAATTGCTGGTATTTTTTTTCTCTCAAAGAAACACAGTTAAGTAGACTAGTGTTGTTTATAAACAGCTCCCCTTCACCAAGGAATGCAAGAACAATAGAAAGGATAAAGTACAAATGTAGAAGCTGCATTGTAGATATAGCTAGAATGATCACAAGAAGCATCACCTATAAAAAGAGATTTGAGGAACCTGTGAATAAAGACCTAGAGAGCTGAGGAAGCCCTGGCCAAGAGGAAGACAAAAGAAAGTTGCTGAGTTCTTGGACTAGTTGGGGAAGAAGGAATATTTAGACCCAAAAATCTGTGCATGTAGGAGACTATGATAGAAAGTAAGTTGTATATCAAAAGACCAAAGAATATAAAGACACAGCAGTTCAGATGACCAGCCTAGAGAAAAGTACTGGCATTTCCTCAGTACCCTATACTAGTGTACTCCAAGCCCCTGAACACTTTGTAATGCACTGTTTTTCCTATGCACTTGAGATTGGTGTAGATATAACTGCTATTTAACTAGTATTCAATGGTGAAGCTACATGGTTTACATTTTTTTGAGTCCAACAAATACCCACTACAAACCCGGATTAGCTTTTCGTTTTTATCCCTATTCAGATAGTTTGGTATTAACATATTTTTGGTATCATTTTAATAGACCTCTTGATTGAAAGGATGGCTGGAGCCCCTTGGGGAAAGACCATGGCACAGCACCTCAGATTTATATTGTCTATCTTTCAGTCCTTCCCCAAAAGAACCTAAGATCTTTTATCAAGGTAACTGTACCCTGGAGAAAGGGAAATGATCAAACATTTCAATGACTACTGGAAACTGGCTTTCAACTTAACAGTGCTTCCA
>RJWT010032941.1:0-14015 GCA_004365215.1 Cuniculus paca | reverse complement strand
TATTACTGTAATGAGTTAAAATACATATTCCAAACATATGATATGTCATCATATGCTAGGACAGTACCAACCACGTCCATCACAGTTTTTTTGTGTATGTTGGCTATCTTGAATAGATTTTCTTTTTGTATATAAATCATGCTACCTGAATGTCTTGAAACTTTGTATTTTTAACCAGAACTTTAAAGCTTCAACTCATTGATGATTTAAAAGCCCTTCTGAAATTCTCTGTATTGTAATTTAATGATACCTTAAAGGATCTTCTAGTTACATCCATAAGCTTTTATAAAAAATGGAAAGAGAGAAAGAAAGAAAGAAAGAAAAAGAAAGAAAGAAAGAAAGAAAGAAAGAAAGAAAGAAAGAAAGAAAGAAAGAAAGAAAGAGAAGAGAAGAGAAGAGAAGAGAAGAGAAAGGGGGAGAGAGAGAGAAAGAAAAAGAGAAATAAAGAAAGAGAAAAAAGTAGAAAGACATAGATACTCTGTTATCTTTTAGGTATTAGAACCAGTTACTCTATTCAAGGAACCTATTATTACTGCTACATGGATGCAACATTATCTAAATTTTTCTCTTAAATACATTATTAGAAATTTATCCTAGCCTACTGGTACAGTAGATTGGAGTATTTTAAAGCAATTAATCAAGAAGATACTTAGGTAGAGTGACCAAAAGTGTAGTTTCTTCTCTTCTTCACAAAACTTCCCAAGTTTCCTTAGGTCTCTAGGTCCTTGAGCTCTCCCTCACCCTGTATGAACAGAATCCAGATGAGCACAGCATGAAAGTCCCTCTTCTTCGCCTCCCTTAGAATGTTTGCTTTAGGACTCATGCAATTGGAAATTCTTCCTCTGTTCTTCAGAAATAGAAATGTTTTTAAATGTGATTTGCCAGGTGCACAATCCAGCAGTGTCTTTCTGAAGCACCCAAAAGCAAACCTTTTGATGAGAAATCGTGGGGGCATATGAGTCTCATTGTGCACATTTTAAGATGTTATAAAATTACCTCCTGTTGTGAAGATAAGAGAAAATTACATATCCTTTTTTCGTGAGGTTAATTAGGAAACACAACAACCTGTTATCCTCTTATCATAGCTTTTAGAAAATCTTCCAGACTTTGTGTCTTAATAAGCTTCCTTTCTATTCACATAGTCAAGACAGAGGTTTGATCTTCCTCCCCTACTGCAACAGTGTGAAGAAAATCTTCCCTGTCAAACTTTGGAATAATTAATTTGTCTTTGACAGATACAGAAATAATACACTCTTACTGGACAATATATTGGGGTAGGATTTTGCATAATGTTCAGGTAGCAGATATTTTCAAAACCATTAATTGATTAGAGAAAAAAACTGCAGCATCGTTAATTTAATTTAAAAAGACATCAGATGTATAATATACAAAAATATAGAGGAAACATCTTCCCTATGTGCATGTATTTTTGTGTGTGTACTGCCTTGATTTTGACATTTTAATTATATATTTATATGATTTATATCAGTGAATGCTGGATTTTAATACTAATTGAGTTCATTAAGTTTGCTAGCTCTCTTACAGTGTGGCTTTCCACTCCTTGATACCTGCTGTGGTTTGAATGTGATTTGAGTCATCCTGAAGTTTCATGTGTTGGACACTTGATATTTAATTGGCTACTGCTGAGGTTCTATGGACTTTTAAAGGAGGAGGGAGCTAGTGGAGGGCCTTATCTCAATACCTTCAAAGGGATTTTGAAATCTCTGTCAATCTCTCTCTCTCTCTGTCTCTCTCTCTTTCTATATATATATAGATATATGATATATGATATATATATGATATATATATGTAATTGATATATGTATATATAAATATCAGTCTCTGAAAGGGATTTTGAAATCTTGGTCTCTCTCTATATGTGTATATACATATACACACACATATATGCACATACACACATATATATGCATGTATATCCAGAAGATATATATATATATATATATATATATATATATATACTACCTGACACCAGAATGAGCATCTGCTCCAGTATGTGTACCTACCATTGTTCTCAATTATCTGGCGACACAAAGAACTGCCCTTGACACTGAGTCTGCTGTTTGTCTTTTGAACTTGATACTCCAGAACTATAATTTAGTAACCCTTTTCGATATCAGCTTGTGTAAAATGTATTGTTATACTAACAAAAACTGAGTAATAGAATTGCTTAATAATTATTCATTGTGATATACCTTATTTTCAATAATAGAAAATAGTCTTTATCCTTTATTGTTAAATTTTATGCATTGATTTTTGTTATATTCTGTGTTTCTATTTTCATATTTGGTAAATGTACTGTTTAATCATATATATTGCGTGTTTATGTCCCCACCCACCAAGACCACAGGAAATCACTCTATTATTTAAGTTTCTGTATAAAATAAATAGTGACTAATAAAATTCATTTATCATACTAAATAATAAATTGTTACTGTAATTTTATGGGGCATAAAAAGAATATATTCAAATAAATAGTTATTCAAATATCTATAATTAAACTTTCAACAGGAAGAATAGTAGAATTATATGTGCATAATCTCAGAAGCCCAGGGTAGCAGTATTTATTTTAATGTTTTCAAGTTATTTAATATTTTAATAATTTTATCTATGCATGAAATTATTTATAATGACAATATTACTTTCCACTTACTTTAACACATTTTCCCATGCTTAAAAATTTAACATATATATTATTTTAATATTGCCCTAAGGAATGATTAATCATTTTAAAACATTAGGATTGTTTCACTTTATTACTGAATTTAAGGGGAATTCTGTTTCAGAAATTTATATCCTTACTAGTTTTTCTTATGCATTAAATAATGTGCTCTATTTTGTTTAGTTCTTTTTAGTCTATGTGTAGTACAGAAAGATTTATGTGATTCCCTGGATTTGTATTTAAGACAATATTTTGCCATATGAGTGACTTCAGCTGCAGAACTACCAATATTTTCATTTTGCATGTTATAATTACTATATGATAATCAGTTTTTATATTATCTTCCTCCAGGCTTAATGGGTAATTCTAAAGCTAATTACCACTTTTCTATATTTAGTGAGGAGCACATATAAAGATAAAAGAAAAATGTGATATTTATGAGATGTCAGTACGCTATAAAGATAGAAATTCTCTAATTATCTCAGAAATATTCATGAAAATTTCAATGCTTTTCTAAGGATTTGACTTAATTGAACAAAAGCTGATTACCCTTCCGATAAGTTAATGAGAAAGTTGAATTTGCCACAGTTAGGAATTTATTCTCAACTTTAGTATAATATTCCACGAGAGACTTTTCAGTATTAATTATTATTTTAATCTATAGCTGATTCTCAAGGAACTGCCTACAGGGAGCTGTGGATGATGATTTTTGGTGTCATAAAACCACTGCAGTGTTGCTATGGTTAACCCTATTGCCAAAGTTTGGAGAAACGAATTTGTATATCAATGAAGAAATGAGTAAATACTCTGATGAAACTACCATTAGAGGTTCTGAAATGGATTAGCGTTTGAATAAGTGTCACAATGGCCGGTATTGTGTGTAATCCGCCATTGAAACAGTATTTTCATGGGAAACTTCAAGTTTCCAAACAAGTAAACTGGCATTCTCACCACATAATTGGCCTGTAAATGCAGCAAGAGTAAATTTCAACATTAAAAATGCTTGCTTAAACCGGGCCTGGTAGCGCACGCCTGTAATCCCAGCACTCGGGTGGCTGAGACTGGAGGATTGTTGTGAGTTCAAGACCAGCCTGGGCTACAAACTGAGCTCAAGGCCAGTCTGAATGGCATAACGAGACCCTGTCTCAAAAAGACAAGGGCCACGGATTTAGCTCAGTGGCCTAAGAGCCTGCCTGGCAAGTGTGAGGTCATGAGTTTGATCCTTAGTGCCACAAAAAAAATAAATAAATAAATAAATAAATAAATAAATAAATAAATAAATAAAATGCTTGCTTGGCATGAGGCTCTCCTTAAGTAATAGCTTCTTGGTCAGTTTTTTAAATTTATCATTACTACAGGAAGTAAATTAATGCAGAGTTGCTACAATCTGCTACATCTAAAATAAATGTCCCTTATTCCCAGCATACTGCTAACTGAATTTGTTGGCATGCATTGGTCATGTCAGAATACAGACAAATGGAAAACAAGTATTTGTTTTTCAAAAATTGCCACATGTCTAGGTGATGCTAGTACATAGGCCAGCAAAGAGGAGTCATCAAGAGTCATTCATGAATAAATTTGAAAGTGTAAGGCAGCATAGTTTTATTGCTATAAGGTGTTTCTAAAAGGAGCCTAATGTACAATATGAACTTTGAGGCAAGAATTAAGTAATAGATGATTGAGATGAAAGTTTAGGGCACAATGGAAACAACATGAAAGTCTGAAAAGATAGGTTAGAAAAGTTGCAAAGGCAAGATAAAGAAAAAAAAAATTGGTGAAGGCAGTCCAGGAACAATCTTTGGAGTCCAAAGTCATGTTTTTGCTATTATAAGTTTGCCTGGGCTAATTTGTTGATTCGCAATTGAAGTTTGCTAGACCTCTGTATAACTGCCTCATCTATACTCTAGTTATGTTACTCTTCATATGAGCAAAGCCAGGGCAGCCTTCTTGCCCCTCGTTGCTAATCATCTTTTGCCTTCACATTTTGCACCACTTCTTCACTTCTTGTACGTTCTGTTTTCCTGAGTTTGTTTGTTTAGACTGAAGGATACTGTTCTAGAGACATCATTAGTCAAAATATATTCTTTTTCTTTCCACTTAATGAGCCAATGAATCACTGTATGCCAGATTTCAGTTCTTTCAGTTTGGATTGTTTATGTCATTGTCAAGATCTTCATCACCAAAGTTTCCTTGCTCAGTGAACTCTATCTTTCCTTAAGTTCCAGGCTTGAGTTCCATCCTAACTATACTGACTTTTCCCCTCTCAGCTCACATGATTTTGTAGTGTGCTTATCCTGATCTATGCTAGCTATGTTACATTGATTAATGCCACATGCACATAGGTTTTAAGGAAGACGAAATGGATTTTAAATAACAGTGAGTTGCCCCTGAATTGTGAAATAACTGCAACTCAGGAAGGAAAAGACTAGAAATCTGAGATACCACTGAGCACTTACTACTGTATAAAAATGACAGGCCAAAATTCATGCTAAAACTAGAAAATAGTACTAGCACACTCATAATTGTAATACAGTCATCAGTGAAAATATAGCATAATTTAAAAATAATGTGCACACTGTAAGTTTAAATTATGAGTCTTCAAAGCACCTGTGAGGGTCTGATATGTTTAAATATGTATATTTAGGTAAATACATACATCAGTGTTTCATTTATGTCAAAGTTATATGACATAATTTATCAAAGTAGTTATGAGTGTGGACTTTGGAGCCAGGTGAAGTTAAAATTTCAGTTTAGATTCTGCTTCTTATTAGTTCAATGAACTTCACATTTAATTTCCGCCTACAGAAAATGGGATTATAATAACCCAATGGTATGGAACAAGGATTACAGTTGAGAAGTTTTTTACAAAACAACAACAGCAACAACAACAAAACCCAAATTATCAGGAGGGTTTGGAGTTGTTTGAAGAGGACACTACTGTGCTAGGAGCATCAATCCAAATCACATGGGAGAAACAACTCTGCTGAGAGTTTGAAGACTGCTGCAGAGCTGTGACGGAACCACACAGTGCTGCTCACTCTGGAAGCTAGACTTGGCCACCGGAACTGTTTGCCCTGCTGCCTAAGTTACATGTTTCTCATTTTTAAAATTAAAAACAGAAACTGGTAATGCTCAAACAATGGCAATTCCAACAAACTGAACATGTTGTAGAAGAAAAAAAAAAACTGAGTCACATTGTCATATCTTAGAGATTCAGGTATTTGCCTATACAGTGCAGTGGAATAATAGTTTATGTCTCTATGAAAGTTAAGTTTGTGCCTTGATTGACTTGAGAGATGGGCAGAGAATTGGTGGAACAGAATCCTGGACACATCTGGGTGTGTCATGCAGGTGTGACTTTGGGAACTTTACCTGGTCCCTCTCCCCTTCCTGCATGCTGCTTCCCTTTGCTGCTTCTCAGTAGCCATGAAATAAGCAGCCGTGTTCAACCCTATCCTTATGCCATAATGTTTCGGCTTTGGTGTCTGCCAATCATGCATTAACTCTGAAATCATGAACTAAATTAAACCTCCCCTCCTTTTAAATCGTGGGTGTCAGATATTGTATTGCGGCAACTGAGAAGCTGACTTAGTGTAGCTTCATAGGGCAATGAGGCAAAGAATATAACTCAGAAAATGTCCTGTAGATTTTGGTAAAACAATCCTTGAACTCAACTCTAAAGTTATTGATTCATCAGATAATGGATATATTCCTGAATTTGCATAATTTAACAAGCATACTAATAGACTGTAAAGCAGACTACATCAGCTAGTTTCCCACCATTGAGACAAAATACCTGGCATGTGCAATTGAAAGAAGAGGTTTAGTTTGGTTTCTCAGATTTTAGTTAAGGGTTAGCTGGCTGCAAGGCAGAAGGGGCGTGACAAAAGTGCACAGCAGAAGAAAGCTGTTCACACCAAAGGCATCCAGGAAGCAGAGAAAGAGATGAAGACGAGGACAAAAAACACTTTCAGGTAGTTCCTTCAATGACCTACTTCCTCTGACAAGACTCCACCTCTAACCATGAGACTCTTGAGGAACATTTTAGATGTAAAACAGAACATAAATAATGTGCCGATCACATTTAGAAAAAAAAGTTTTTAAAATATTTCTACTTAAAGATATTTAGAAGAGCTCCACATCAAAACCTGCAAAAATTAATATAATTATTATTATAATAACTTGCTTGGGTGTATATACCTGTGTTTACAGATGTGTGTTGTCACAATTTTTTTTTAAACTTTAACCAACATATTTTTTAGTCATATAATAGATGTAAGATTTAGTCTTTAGCTGCTTCACTAGTCAAAATAATGTTAGTAATTCTGGTTTTTTTTTTCTGTACTGTAAATTTTTGTTAGAGATGATGGTAGATATTTATGGATTGCTTATCTGCGATACTTTTAAGTCTTATAAAAACAGATCTGCATACAGTGATTAAGCAATGACATTGTGAATTGATATTGTTGAATAACATTTCAACACAAATGTAGTAACTGAGGAATTCTGCATATAATCATTAAATCCAAAACTTTTGAGTTCAACTTTAAGCAAAAATTTTAATAGCTGGGCATGGTGGCTCACACTTGTAGTCCTGACACTCCTGAGGCAGAGGCAGAAGGATCAATGCGAGTTCTAGGCCAGAATGGGCTACACAGTGAGAACATGTGTAAAAAAGCAAAAAAATATTGAGTTTAAACTGAGGCAAAGATTTATTCTAATGGGATAAAACCTAAGATACTCAAATAGTGAAAACATATTAAAGAATGATTATAGTTAGAGTAACAATGAACTTCAAGTTGCCTTTTTAGAAATTGTTCAAGAATAGGCATACAAAGGATTATTTTATACTGTCATTCCTTAAAAATTTTTAAACTATCAGCTTTATAATAAGATTTGCAACAAAAATTTTCAAAACAGTTATACATTATTGTTTAGTATTTAACAGGAAATTTATCATGGACTTTTCTGCACCAGGGACTGAACTCACGACCTCGCACTTGCCAGGCAGGCTCTTAGGCCACTGAGCTAAATCCGTGGCCCTTGTCTTTTTGAGATAGGATCTTGCTCTGCTCTTCAGGCTGGTTTTGAGCTCACTTTGTAGCCCAGGCTGGTCTTGAACTCACAATGATCCTCCTGTCTCAGCCTCCAGAGTGCTGGGATTACAGGCGTGAGCCACCACGCCCAGCTTATCATGTACTTTTCTTTCCTGTATAAGCTTGATTTGTTTCTCAAATTGCTTTAACATTGACTCCTTTAAAAATAAAGAGAAATTTAGTTATCAAAATTTAGAGCTCAGCTCTCTTTTTTTAATGGTGTATTTTTAAAGTTATTTCCTGTATCTTATGGGATACTACAGTTTTGAAAAGAAGATAAGCCTTGACAAGTGGAAAGAGTTTTCTGTTCGCCTAAAGAATACATTTCCCACTTCTAATTAATCACATGTCAGCTGCAAGGCATGTGTAATTAATGGTCCTTACCCCCAAAGCTGTAATGCATAAACACATTGCTTATCCAGGTAGAGAAATATTAGCGTGCTGTTGATCAGTGCAAATGAGTGTCTGCTGCTAATTCTGTAGTGAAGGTAGTATAGTAACTCGTGTCAGAATGAAAGCGGCAAAAACATTACTTGGAAATAAAAATACAATGTGATGCAGCAGAATGTATTTGCACACACACAAGAATGTGCATATTATATTGAGATAAAGTCAATTCAGCTGCATTTGTGTTCTTCTTACCTACATGATCTAAAGACAAGGGAAATAATTACAAAGGTATACATTTGAGTATCTTGCATGATTCTATCTATGGAGTTGAAGAAAGTAGTTAATCTGAATCATTTTTTTTACAAACATAAGAGGAAAGTATAATTCTAACGATAAAATTAGAAATATGAATGACAAGGTAAGTTTAACCGGAGGCAACAGATAATGTTGATATGACATACCACACAGTCACTTGTCAAAGCAAGACAGTTTTCAAGCTATGGGATGCGAAATCATTACACCTGTCTTAAAACCACAAACCATATTAAAAATATAAATAAAACTATTAGAGAAATTAAAGATAATTTATCGAGAGGCAGCTGTTGATTTGCTACAATCCCTCCCTTTCTAATTTGGAGATTGAGGAATTTGTCACCCAAGAGTAGATTGAGAAGTGGGAGATGTCTCTCACTTAGTAAATAAGACATAAGTTTACTGAAGTAGGATTCAGATGACACAATTTAGCACCTGACATGATTTTAAAGTTTGAGAAACAGAACATCTGCTTAAGAAAGGATAAGAGAAAAAGAAAAGCTAAGAGGATGTGACAGCAATAAAAGAAGCATTGTTACTCTGTGATTTAATTCTACCACTGTGCTTCTTAAATATGCTTATTCAAATGGAATTATGCTTTTTAAATAATACTTTTTTGCTTGAATTTTGAACTACTTAAACAAGTCCTGAAATATTTTCTTCAATGACATTTAGACTCCTGCTTTTAGTTTCTCCCAATACAAAAAGTGGTAACTACTAGTAAATTATTTAATTGGAATTACAAATTTCAACGATAAAAAAATCTTGTTATGTCTCAAGAAAATTTTTTAAAACTTCTTCATAAATTAACTTAAAGAAACAGTTTATTGAAAGCAACATCACTAGCATAAATTTTGCAAAATTAAAATTTAGGCACTAAAATGACAGCCAACATAATATTTTTAAAAATTGGTAGAGGATTCAAATCTTCATTTTAAAATCTAGAGTAAATAAATTGACCCAGGCTATTAAATATGGAACACAATTCAGAAAAGTTGTAATATTTATTATTATATTTGGGAGGAAATAATATTTGTGTGGAATATGATTTCAAAAGATGTGAATGTTACTTTATATAATAAGATATGAAAGCGTATTAACTGTACCATATAGAAAATCAATTCTGTCAATTAAGTAGTATAAGATTGGCTATTAAAAGTCTTTTCAATGAAAAATTAATAGAAAATGTGGATGTTTTTGCAATGTTTTCATTTTTATTCATATGTGAAAAATGTTTCTGATAAAAAATACAGCATTCAATAAAAAATGTAGCATACAATACAGCAATACTGCATCAGAGCAGCGAAGGCAAAATAACATGTCGAAAGTGTTTACTGTCCTCAATAAAAATCAACTAAACTATTTTCTAGGCAATAGTTAATACTCTATTATGTTGCTTTCCTCAAATCATCCCTTTCACTCCATTCTTGTTAGTGTCCTGAAGTGTAGATTGGGGAAAAAAGGTTGTTTATTTGATTTATACTTTCCTTGTTTCTAAGAAAAAACAAACAGGCAAACAAAAAACCCCATTATGTCTGTAGATAGTTATCTTGAATGTCTGTCTATATTCGCTGTGGTCTCTAGCACTCTAGTTACTTTCTGCTTTAAAGTTGAGATCGTAGAAGTGTAATTTGCAATTTTAACCTTAGTGGTATTCAAACTTCAAAATTTTTAATATAGTTGTCACCTGCTTTTCCAAGGAAATTTTATATTTCAGACTTTTCTCACTTGATAAGATATGAAGATAGATAAGAAAAATCAATAGTTATTGGGAAATCAGGTTGCTTCTACAGATATGACTATGGAATTCTGTTTCTTCTGATTAATTGCTGGCAACATATTTTATGTTTTTTGATTGTTTTACATGATCTTTTTGGGAATGAAATCTTATGGATCAAAATATTATCCTGCTTAGTTCATGAATAAGAAATGTCTGTCTTTAATATTTTGAAACGCATTTTACGGATACATGATCTAATGGAAATCATTTGGTAATACTTTGGAATAATGATGATGTACTCCATATAAGGTGATTTTAATCATGACTGGATCCCTGCATAGTGTGTGCATGGATAATGGAACAAGTTGTGATATGAAGTGTTGAGATAGGGTCTTTCCTGCATCATCTGCCGGCATCAACAGTTAAGACAATAACTACCAACCTAAGTAACATCCACCTGAATTGATTCCCATATGATTTAAGGAGCATAGTTCATAACTACAGAAAAAAGTAACAAGTATCTTACGTCTAATAGTAAAAAATCTTTCAATGAGGAGGTAAATATAAAAAGAAGTGAAAACTAGATCGGAGAGTGTATTAAAAAATAAGTAATTGGCAATAAATGAGAACTCGATTGCATTATTTATAAAGGTAAAAAAAGTCATTCAGATCCTTTTCAAGTAAATTAATATTCTCCTGTGCAAGGGAGTAAATCAAACTACCTTATTAGCAAGTCAGACTTTCAAGAGATAAATCTATTAATGAATAAATAAACCCATCTTAGGATTTACTGGATCCAACAGAATGTATACATTTGAACACACATATTTTAAGGACAAATAAAAGTAATAGATTTAAATTTTTCCTATTCAAAATAATGAAAAAAGACTCCCGACTTCCCATTTTCTAGGGCATATACTTTTTTAATCTTACACAGGCGGTTGTGTGTTTTTTGCCTCTTTCCAAAAGGTTTAATACCCCATGTTTCAAAATATAATCATAAAAGATGGTAACAGCCTTATTTTCCAGTTTATGTGAAAGGGTAGAAGCCCAGCTGCTGTGAGCTCTTCCCTCCAAATTACAACATTTATCTTGTCAGAAATGAATGAGTTTATTGTGCCATGGATAAAACCAATTAGCAAACACATATTACCACTCAATTATTAGGTGAATCTAGAATAAATTATGTGTGGCAAAGAGTGCTGTCAAGTCTCCTTACTTGAAGATCAAATATTATTACTCTCGAGTACATGTACATAATGAGTTGTGTCTACTTAGCTGTATGAAAAGCTTCAATTCCTTTCTGCCTTGTCATCTCTTAACATTACTGTCTAATGTTTATTATTAATAAAACCGTTACTTTCTCTTCTACCTTTGGGAATAGGTTTTCTTGGTTGGCAGGCAATGCAACTCTTAATTATATCTATTAAACAATGTATATCTATGTGTGAGTGTCTATAATTATATGAGACTGTAAACCTGAATGATGGTTAAAAAATATTGAGTAATAGCCTGTTAAATTGTGGAACTGGACTTGGCACTGGGGATGTGACTGACCCAAAGAAATGAAATCCTTATTGAAATTAATTATGCTAAAAAAGGAATGTGAAACATACAATAATATGTGATGCAAAAAGGGTTGTGGAGAAAATGAAAGCAGGTTATAAAACAAAATAAGACTTGGCACATCGGGCTGTTTGACATTTTAAATGTTGTGCCCGGGCTTAGATCACTCAGAAGGTGGCATTTGAGAAAAGATTTAAATCAGGAGTGAGCAATATGGATTGACCTCGTAGGAGTAAATTCCAAGTAGAGAGAATTGGATCAAGACTACAAGGTAAGAAACCTACCCGTAATCTCTGCCAGATAGCAAGGAGGGCAGAGGACTCAACCAGGAGAAGTCACAGAGACTGGGGAGGCGCGGGGAAGATTTAGTAGAACATTGAGATTTTTGTAGCAGTTCAAACTCCTAATGAACTATCTAGGAAATGTCTATTTTCAGCATTTTTGTTAACACAATATATGAGCAAAACTTTTAGTCTTACTTATTTAGGAAAATATTTATGAACCTTTTTAAAAGTAAGTAGGATACATTTTAAAGATATTTTGGTTTTGTTCTTTGTCCAAGATCCAATGAGATTATGACTTTTTCATATTAAATCACTAATGAGAATATTAAGAAGAGGAAGTATTTAACTATTGAGTGAAATATCAAATATTTCTTTGTATTTTAAATATGTAGAAGGAATTGGCAACATGGTTTTTCTAATCACACCTCATTCAATGATATGTTCAAACTATATTTCTCTGCATATTTTCTGTAAACAAAGGAGACATTTAGATTTTATTTTTAGAAACCTAATTAGCATGTATTAGAACTTCAGTCTGATAATTGTCCTTGGTTTCCTGGATGAGTTGGCTAATATTCAGATTAGTTTTAATACTCCGTGATTAATTATCTCTGAAATTATCCTTTTGGTTGAAAATCACTGTTCACACAGAGAAAGTACTGATGCTTAATCACCAGTGCAAACACTTTCAGGTGGTTTTTTTTTTTTTCTTGCACTCTTGAAAGCAGCAAAAACAGCAAACCTTTACATACCTACATTGGAAAGGAATTAAAAAGAGGACAACCCTCCTGTGACTTTGAACAGAAATTGACCATTTTGTAAACAATTTAATGAAACATTGTTTCTACCTGATTTTTCCTTTTATCTCAACTTTCATATTTTTTCTATAAACATAATTCCTGCTCCTTCAGAAAAATGCATAATTTTTGCTTAGTGATATTCCCCAGGCATGAAATATTGCAATTAAGTGCCCACTAATATAACTAATGCACACATGCAAAATGGTTTCATAAACTATTAGCACAATACATTTATATGTATAATTTTAGAGATTTATTTTTAAATACCAAAGAAATACCAAACTTTGGAAAAAATACCAATACCTCATTTTGCTTTTTTTGAAAGTAGGGAAAAATTAGATTTTCGACTTTGAGAATCATATGTATAGCTAAATGCATATGCCTTAATGATATATATGTGCCTTAATCATATGTATAGTCAAATGTACTGCGCACACCATTCTTTATTCTGGTATTAAGGATCATGGATGCAAGTGATAAGGCACAGGGCAATGAAGGAGACATCTTGGTATAATAGTAGAATCTTTGGCGTATGTCATAGGGAAACTTCAAATTTGCCAACAGGATTAGGTAATAGATTAGTTTAAGACTTCATTATTGAGCTCTTTCTTTCTTACCACAAAACAACTGTGAAAACTTAAGACAATCTGGTGTTGATAGGATAGATTGTGCCCTAGACCAAGATTTGTAATAGTAAACATGGATTATCTAGGAAAACATTCTATTTAACTTATATCACTTCTGCTACAATATTGTACTACTTATGGGAGACAAAGACTTTTTCACAATGACTTCTGTATACACTTAAGGTGTAAAGTTTTTCTTTACCACCACCCCCCCTTTTTGGTAGTGGTAGGGATTGAACACACAGCACAAGGCGTGACAATTATTTACTTTACCACTGAACTAACCCTCAGCCCATTCCACCATAAGATTATCCATTAACTATTCCTCTAATATCTGGATAATATCCAAATTGCCCAGACTATGATTACCAATTCTCAATACCAAATCAAACCTTCTTCTTCTAAGAAACATCTTTGCCCAATTTCCCTAAATAAACAGAACATAAGTTGACCCTATCCTGCTAAAGATCTAAAAACCCTTCTTCTATACTTCTCATTTTAGAAGCTTCTTGTGGAACCTTTTAATGTAAGCTTTGCTTAA
>RJWT010032940.1:0-14010 GCA_004365215.1 Cuniculus paca | reverse complement strand
CCAGCATAAAAAGAGATGTGGAGAGGAAGTGCGGTGGCATTGTGGGTTCTCCTAAGTGCTGCTGTCTGGAGCCATTGGTTCTCCTGGAGGAACTTGTCAGACTGGCTCACCAATATGACTTTGGCCATTATCATCGGAGGAGCTCGGGACCTTGTTGCTGAGAGTGGCTGCGGTTCACTTTGGGAGCTCTGGTCCTTAAGTTGAGTATCGCTTCCTGGCTCCGGAGGGGAAGATGGTTGCTGTTCAAACTCCAGGAGAAGTCGTCATGCTGGCTTCCTGGCATGTATTTGACTGTTCTCATCATCGAAGAAGTGCAGGACCTCATTACTGCTGAGGATGGCTGTGGTACTTTTCAGGGAGCTCTGGTTCTTATTTGAGCGTCACTTTTTGGCTCCACCACAGAACCCTCAACCTACTAGCACAGATCCTTCAGCCTGCTGACACAGACTTTCTAGCTTCCACTTCTGGCCTTTGGGCCTTCCCAGCACAGACTTTGGTGTTGTGGACAGATTTCCTGCACTTTCTTGTGTCTAACACTGGGTCACCATCATAAATAATATTATAAATTCTATGTCCTGATTGTAATCTTTCTCCCTGCGACCCCTGGCTACCACAACATAGGAACATGATACATATCTTAAATACACTGAATATTTCTGATTGTATGTATAATTAATTCACGAGCATATTTACCTACTCCTAAAAATTGCGCACAGCAATTTTAAGTTATACAAGTTATTAAAGTACATATAATTTTTAAAAGCAAATTGATATTATGTGTACAAATTGTAATTGCCTCTTTAAAGAATGAACAATTTAATCTATTGTGCCATTTGTTATCACTTGTAAACTAACATCTTTCTTTAACTTCACTTTAATATTGACATATTCTACTTTAAAGAAATTCTATAAATGCTTGTTCTAAGATTTTGAATACACAGTCTTGGAATAATTTCAAATATTTTTCAAGTTTTATTTGAGAATTTAGTTACCATTTGCAGTCTTCATCTGCAATGTCACAAGATTATTCGATTAGTATGCACATGTGTGAATGTACACACAAATGCATATAATTTATATCTATGCAGCTCTTTTTATTGCAGTTACCTTGATAATACTTTTGACTTAATCATAAAAAGTATATTTAAATACTATATAAAGTATTTATATATAATACTATATAGAGTATCCTGTGCATTTTGCTGTTGTTTATCTCACATTAGAACATACTGGAGCCAGGGATCTATAAAATAAGATGTTACTCTCTTTCAAACTAGGGTCCTCCTCTACTCTCCATTTAGAAGCACGGTATTCAACTCTAGGGTGACAGATGCAATTTTTAAAAAAAGTCATACAATTCTTTCTACTTTAGTATTTCTTGCTGGACATGGTATGAGAATGATATGATAATCCTCACTGAGAAATTGGGCTTGTTGAGTTCTCTTTGTAGCATGTGGCATGAGGCCCTCATGAATTAAATGTAGAATATAAACTTGGAAGAATCGAAGGAGAAATCAAAGGTTTAACCCAGCAAGTTCACGCTGGTTGAAAGTTAACAGAAAAGTCATAGACCAGGAATAACGATGCCTGTGGTCTTGTTGCTGCTTCATCTTAGCTATGAATTTTTTTTAATTACATCAAGAAAACCCTTCACTTTCTCTAGTCTCTTTCTGTTCCTCAGTAAAATTAGAAGATTCTGCAGGAGAATGTCCAAGGTTTATTTTTGCTCCATATTTTAACATTTTTTCTTCTAGATTAAATTGCCTTTTTATACCCTTCCAAACCCATCCTGTGCATTTCGCTGTTGTTTATCTCACTTTAGAACATGCTGGAGGCGTCAGTTCTAAAGTATAAATCATGAATTCTTTGAAGGTAGGGCTGGGTATTTTCCAAGAGATATGAATTTATCCCCAGAAGACAATAGATTTTAAGTAAATCTCTACTTCTGAACTGAATGATATTCTAAAAAATTTAAACTACACACTTTCACATGTCTAAGGGCAAAGAGAAAACGTAAGAATGTTATCAGTTAAGATTTTCGTCATGAATACTGGAAGAAATAGACATCTAAAGACTGGTAAAAGAAAAGAGAAGGTCAAAGAAGATATACAATATTTTTGTCATTTAAACTTTCTTACGTTTCCCGAATAGAGCCATTTAATTGTTGTATAGTATAGCAATAAAATATAAAATAGCATTGAAAAGCATGTAACTTCTTCAAAATGTGTTTAAACAAAATTAAAATGTTATCAGTTCATGCACAAAGTATTACAGTATATTTGTTGTTTTATAACACATTTGCACCAGTTCTGAAACCCTGCATTGGACCTCAGGTGACGTGTTCACCAGTTTAAACAGTGAGGAGGAGGGAAAGCCCCGCTATGTTTGGACACCACCCAAACTTGCATTTTATGTGTCAAATGGATTCGATGCTTTCAAGGATAGAATGCAATTTATTTCTTGGCACACATATGAGTTCCCACTGTGAAAAAAAAGACGATTGGAAAAATTTCATCACACATTTTTATATTTCAAAACAATATTTTGATGAGCAAGTAGAAATCAATTAACCAATACAGTGTGTGATTTAAACACTCTGCAATCTTTTAAGGATTAGTCAGAATAGCATTTCAGTGAAATATGTTTGAGTTTGAGGCCCTTGTTTCCAGTGTATTCCAATATATTCTGCTGTATTTGCTCTAGCACACAGGTGTGTTCTTTCCCACCTTTACCTAATTTCATTCTATGATTGGAGCTCTATCTATGATGCAATTGAGGATTTTAGACATAGAATGATGCAGTTTGATCAAGAGTCATCCTTTGACCCTTCCTTGCCAGCAGGGGCTTGGTTTACACAATGACTGACCAGTCTGTGTGTTAAATTATTGGCTACAGTTTAGTCAAAATTATGAACAGGTGACTTTCCGGAAGAACACTATAGTAAGTCTTCATCCTGAAAGCTGAGTTCACTCCTAAGATACTCAAAAAGCACCATGTTGGACTGACTTTAGGAGCATCTTTAAATGGAAAGAACAGGATTAGGTTTCGAGGCCTGAGTTCCAGTAGTGTAAATCAGGCCTTTCAACCCAGGAATTTGGATGAGCCTGGCAGGGTGTAAGATGCAGTCCTTTAAAATGATGCCTCGGTAACAGTGGGCACCGGAGACTGCACAGCAGTGCTGTGATAAGTGAGAAGTTTGACTGCTGAAGTCATCTACTGTCTTGGGCAAGAAGCCGTCTGCCCAAATGAACAAAATATCTTCTTGAGGAAGAAACACTTTGCGTAATCTGTCTGCAAGGAATGGCAGCATTGACTGATTTATAGAGTTCTCTTCCCCGGCAAGAAATTCCTGGAGTGCACTCAGCTCTCATCCGGGGAGGCCAGTCCCGTCCTAAGTCCTCCTGGTAGTTGGACCACATAAAGGCAGATTCTCCAGTCTCAACGTGCAGAATCTTAGTTTTAAAAACTCTGTGATTTTTAAATTGTCAAATCAATATCATCTGTATTTAGAATATACCACTGGATGTTTTGAAATACGTATACATCAAGAACAGTTAAATCATGCTAATTAATATAAACATTACCTCGTGTATGTATCATTTCATTGTTATGGTGAAAACAATTAAAATCTACTGTTAGCAATTTGCAAGGACATAGCACATTCCTGTGGACCACAGTCACCACATTATGCGATAGACCCCTTTAAACTCATTCCTCCGTCTAACTGAAATTCTGTGCTCTTAGTAGCCTTTCGAATCTTTGTACCCAGCCCCATCCACCTCCTGGATGCCTGGAAATCATTCCTGCCTTTTCATGGCCAGGGGAACTGCCCCTCTCTTGCTCTTGAAGCAGTCATATGCTGACACCTGCCTTTATTACGACAAGACCGAGCTGAAGATGAGGTTGACACAGAACGAATGTGGGAACGGGGACAGGTAGAAGAAAATCAGAGATCTGAGAGAATAAGCACTATCTTGGCACGGCACGTGACTTATCACATGGGTGAGCCAACACTGGGATTCTCCTGCTTTGCATGTTTCACGCAGTGTAGTCTGGAGTTGGCATCCGAAAACTTGGCAATGGAGAAACGTGAGCTAAACTGGTGTGTTCGTTGAATCAGAGAGGAACAGGGGAAGTTCCCATTGAAATAAAGATTGTGAAGAACAATTAAGCTAGGCAAAATCCTTGTAATGAAATTCAAGGGGAAGAAGGAATATCCAAAGCTGTATTTCATTAATTCAGCAAGTCTCACTGAGTCTGTGATAGGCATCAGAAGTGACTCTAGGTGCTGGAAATAAGTCTGGAAGTAAAACAAACCAAAAATTTCCGCAACCACATTTTATTTTTAAAGAATATAGAAGAGTAAGTTTAATGGATTGTTACTAGTAGTTATCTGTAAATAGGAAGACCTCGAGCCGTGTGAGGTGATATACATATGTAATCCCAGCATTCTGGGAGGCTGAGGTAGGAGAACTGCAAGGTTAGGTTGAGCCCATCGTGAGCAACTTAGCAAGACCCTATCTCAAAGACAAAAATAACAAAAGGAATTGGGGTGTAGCTCAAAATGCAGGCCCTGAGTTTAATCCCAGTACTGCCAAAAAAAGAAAGAAAGAAAAGAAAAGTAAAAGATTTGGCATATCTGTTCTTCTTTGTATTGAGCATAAAATAGAATATGATGTATATTAATATTGCATCCTAATGTATATACAATGTACATGTTATGTATATGTGTTTTATTCAAAATCTTTAATTTCTGAAATAACTCATTGTTTATCTTCATAAAAATGTCTTTGATAGAGACACTAATTGTAGAAATATTCACACTTTGGAAAGTAAACTCTTTTGCTTTAAATTCAATCTTTATGTATCTAAGGCTACCCAAAATGTAAGTGATTTAAAACACAAGGTAGGGAAATTTTAATTTCAAACTCAAATATTTTAACTTTTTCCCATAAAAATCTCAAGGTTGGAAAAATTAAAATGTACCTTAAAGTACACTGTATATCCCCAAAAATTGTTAAAATCAACCACATTTTATAATAGTCAACCACATTTTATAATAGTAAAACAGGCTTGTTTGTAATTTGTGTCAATATAATATTTTATAATTTAAAACTCAATACTTCCTTACCATAGAAATCTTAAGAAATAATAAAAACAAAATTTATCAATATTATCATAACTCAGAGATTATAATTAGAAACAGTACTTCCAATTTTTTGTCGTATATGCTATTTGTAACACCTAGATATTGCAAATTAAAGTGCAAAATAGTGATAATAATTTGTTTGCAAGCATTATTATTGAAAAATTATGGAAGAATTGTTAATGAAAAATTATATTGTACATTGCATTTTGTGGTCTGCCTTTTCCCCTATCTTCATTATACATATCTTTACAAGTCTTACTGTATTGGAAATATTTTGCTTTTTAGATGATTTAAAAATGACATTTTTCTTTTATCCATAATTGAATGTATGTTTCTTTTTCAGAACTGTTTTTCAGGTTAAAGATTTTTTGGCTTTAATGAAGTGTACTTAGCATTTCAAAAAATAGAAGTAAAACTAGCAGGAAAAATATAAACAATGTAGCAATCACCATGATAGAGCTTTTATTATAAACTGTACATGTGTGAGAAAATAAAAGCAGCTCAGATATATATATATGTATGTATAAGTTACATATATGTATATACATGTACAGAATAAAAAATCATTAACTTTATCACACATCTGATATTTAAATGGTTTTACTTTTTTACTGGTTGCATATCAATTTTCAGACAGCAAGTACAATTTTATGACAAGTGACCTTATCCTTGTCAGTAAGAGACGTGTCTCTCAGCTGTACATCAACACAAAATACACTATTATTCTTATACTCTTACAGGAACAGAATAACGTATCTTCATTAAATGTCAAGTATTCGTAAGATTTAGAGTTCATGAAAATGCAGTAGAAAATTGTGTCACAATAATTGATTTAGCACCACATAAATTTATAGTTTAGGAAAAAAGTTTGTAATGGTACAAAATGTGGCATTTGAGAGTATTTTCACTTTTTGAAAAATCTTCCTGTGAAACTTTTGTTTTCCATGTAGAACCTTACAAACAAAACAATACATTTTATACTATGAAGAAAATAACTTTGAATTTTTTTGAATACTTTTTTGCATGTTTATTATATGTGAGCACATTTCTTGGTCAAAAGAAGTAATGAGAAAAAAAATATAACATTTCTGTAACAAGCCAATTTTATTCTCTGCCATCTGGACTTAGGGCAACCAAGCCATTCAAATTTGTAATCAGGTTCACACTGGATATTCTCTGAGCTTACTAATCTGCCAATCAGTGTCAGACAAATTCCAGTCTTTATTGCTTCTATGAAAATTCTTTGTGGACAAACATCAGAAAGTTCTCTGTCAAATTTTGTTAAAATGAAATAGACAAAACTCAATTCAAACCAGTAGAGAACTTACTTTTATACTTCAAAAAGAAATGAAACATATGTTCGCCCCAAATTAAAAATAGAACAATGACGTGATCCAGCAATCCCACTTCTGGGCATCTATAAAAAGGAAATGAGATTGGTACCTTGAAGAGCTGCCTCTCCTCCATGTTCACAGTAGCATGACTCAGAGTAGGCAAGGCTACGGCGACAATCAGGGGTCCATGGATAGAGGGGTGAATCAAGCAAAGGAGTGATAATACTGCACAGCATGACGTATTATTCAGCCAGAGGGCAAAACCTTCAGTCACAAGGTGAACTCATTCTGGGGGTCCACTGTGCAGCACACTGGTGTTAGATGTGGTAATTGGGTTGATTGTACAAATGATTACACAGCACACTCCCATGGTAAATCACCATATTATGCACTTTGAATGTATGCAAAGTTCCTTCATCAACTTGCCATTTTCAGGGAAGATGTGAAGGATTCATAGAGACGAGAACAGATGAAATCCAATGTGCACAAATAACTGAAAGCTACAGAAAGCTCCTTGCTGAGACCCAAGAAGGCAAAGGAATGAAATGAAGTGCTGCTGGCTAGACAGAGATTTTCCTTATTTTTCCTCTTTATTCTTCCTCTTCTTCTCAATTTGAAGATTCATGTTAGACTAAGGGGAATCACCTGGTAGCAAATGTTACTTTGGGAAATGCTAAGCCCTCTGTAGATCCAGAGTCACATCCAAGTTATCCTTAGTCCTTGAGAATCTCTTACGCATTCAAATTATTCCCCATTTTAAAATGAACCTCTTGGCTGGAATCTATTGGAAAAGCACATCATTACTTTGTTTGCTAAGAAGTAAAAGATGAATTAAAACCTTTGGGTTTCATTGTTCCTTTTAAAATGTATTCCATATTAACATTTCTTAAAGTTGATATATGCATTTTCTTTAGAACTACAGATTCTGTCTTGCTTGAATATTTATTGTATTGTGAAATGCCATTGGGAGGAATTTCTTTGTTGCCAGTGAAAGATGACTATTAAGTTTTGTCTGACATTTCAGGACTGAGGAAAATATTATCCTAGTTTCCATACTGATTCAGCACTCGAGTGATTTCCACAGGCGGCGGAAGTGTAATAGAGAGCAGCAGAGACAGTGTCTCTCAGTCACATTTCTTTTCCCTGTTCATTTCATGGATCAACTTCAAAAGATACCAATATTTGGACTGCTTTGTGTGTCTATTAGTCCTATAGCTAGCTTTGTGATTTCTTTATCCACATCTAACATTAAATGCTAATTCATGTAAACATCCCGGATTCATCTTAGATGTGATATTTTGATAATAAAGCAATTACCAATAAGGAATATGGGAGGCAGAAAAGGCAACATGCCAGTATTCAGCCATCCTGAAGATGGCAGACACAGGAAGTGATTCTAGCCTGTCCTGTCCTGGTGTCCCTGTCCACTCTGGAGCTTTTCCCAGCATGCAGGAGTTCCACCAGTTCTAGGACCATGTATGCCTCTCTCATGTCTTCTTTAACAGGCTACCAAAAGTTTGGTGGCTACCGCCAAGAAACGTATGTTACCTTTCAAGACTGATGTCAGAAGTTGAAATGTTATGGCAGCACTGTGGTCTTCATGGATGCCCCAGGATCAGAGTTCCCTTGCCTGGTCCAGCTTCTGCAAGCTGCCCGTTTCCTGGGTTCTCGGTCCCAGGCCACTACGGCTCCTGCTGCTCTCCACAGCTTCCATAAAGAGATGCCCGTTTTTGCTCTTTCAAGGACTTCTGTAATTACACTGAAATAACTGGGCAATCCAGGACAACGTCCCCCATGCAAAATCTTTTCTTAGTGAATGTCTGCCAAGACTCTTTCCCTCTACCAGCTGAACACATGCATAGTGCTTAGGAGCTAGGATTCAAATGCAATAAAGGGTCCATCAGACCCTACCGTGGTAAACTCACAACCATCATTTAAACAATCAGGTATCTTTAATTGAATTGTCCCAGATTAACTAACTAGATTAATAACTGTATAAACAAGATTGATGAACCATGATTTATTTTACTTTTAAAGTGAAAATATTTTAAAAAATTGAAGAGAAAAATTTTAGATATGGAACAATAAAATGTAGATATATTCAATCAGTTCTATCTCCCAAAAAGAAAAGACAAGTTTGCAAATATTTGTTGAGTACCTACCATATGCACAGAGACCACAGAACTCACAGTTGTGTCAGAAGAATCATTTTATGTTCTGTATTATTCTGCACTAGGGAAGCAGTTGTACCTCTTGATAGCCTGACAACAAAGTTTACTCCAAATAAATATACAGTTCACAAAGTTAAAAAGAATAAAATAAAAATCTCCAGAAGAGACTAGCATACTATTGTGGGAAGTCAAAGATGGATAACTTGATTTTTCTGTCAGCCATTATGTAACTTAAACATATTTCATTTCTGCATACACAAAGTAAAAGAAAAGAAACCTTGGGCTGGAGATATAACTCAATGACACAGCACCTGCCTAACAAGTGCAAGGTCTTGAGTTCGATTCCCAGTACCAGAAAAAGAAAACAAACCTCTTATTCCAATGAGAGGAAGACACAATATTTTTTATATCTTGGGAAAAAAATGAACTAGATGCACTCTTTTACCTAAAATTTGACCTAACCTCAAATATTAAAAACAGATTGTTGAAGTTGTAAGACTGTGAAGAGTCTATGAAGTATGGCAACAGATAATTGCATTTTATTTCAAATATTTGGAAATGCAATACAAAATTCCATGCTACTGACACCATTTTATTGAAAAGTAACCTGCGCTGTCTTAATTTTCTCTTGTAACTACTTTCAGGTGATCACTATATTGTTTAACTAAGCAACATTTTATTTCTTCAACCTCTGCAGTATCATGTGTGTGATCATAGACGAAGCATGCCCTCCTCATCTCTAAACTCTCTTTGTTGCTTGTTTAGCCGCAGTACGCCAGAATCTTGAATATGGGAAACCCTTTCAATGATGCCAGTTAGCAGGGACCCCTGCAGTGAGTCTCCGATCTCCTGCCTGGAGTTACAGGAAGGAAGAGAGCAAAAGATGAAATAGGAGTGCAGGCAGGGATCTGGGGTGACCAGTTTTTCACGAGGAACAAAAGGTCATGAGGAACTCAGAACCTAGGATATTTATTCGTTACACCTGCATCAGAGACAAGAGGTGAAGAAGGGCGACTACAGTGGGCTAGTAAGAAGAGCAAAGCGTTCTTGCAAGGACAAGGACAAGACAGGAGGGCAATGAGGAAACTAGTTTCCCCAAGTGCCTTATCATCTTTAGCAGGTCTTCTCTTGTCCTGAGTGCCACAGCTATGACCAGAAAAGAGTGGGGAGTTTCCATGTTCCAATATGTCCCAAAGGACGGGACCAGGACAGGCTTGGACATTCCTTAGACTCAATTTATAATTTGTGATCCCCAACACTTGATCATGACAGTTTTATCATCACCCTCTCAGGTGATTCCATTTTTCTGGAACCTATTGGGTGATTATTCATTCCAATTTCTGCAGATTCCTCTTCTTATATTTGCCCTATTGTACTCATGTTCTAGTGTATATAAAACATGATCAGAAAATATGGGTTACTTAAAAACATTATTGCAAATAATTTCACTCCAAATGTTCCTCTTTCACCTTGAACACAGTTATCCCATCATACTGGCCATTTTCTTAAGCAGCTCTAGAAGTTCTTTTTAATAACTGGAGTACATGCTACTGCCCAGTGACCTCCAGTGGAAAGGAGGTACTTAAAAAATTTACAGTTGTCGCCTTATCTACTCTATTCACTGGAGTTAGCATCATGCAACTTTCAGCTATTCCCCAAAGTCAAAGTTTGAATTCATTCAGGACCCTGATGCAGCCATATCCAACTAAAGACTAAACTAAACTAAAGACACTCATGAAAGGGACTTCCAGAACTGCTTCAGAAAGGTGCAAGACCTGCAAGATAAATATATTCAAAGTGAAGGGAGAATATTTTAAGGAGGATTAACAGTACTATTATGTATTTCCTCTAGCACTTTTTTGTTATTTTAAAGCACCGTATTTTTAGACAATACCTAGTACATTAAAATTGTACAATTTAGTTAGTGTCCTCAATATCTCATGTCCTCAGGAAAGAAATATTTTCATCCATATTTCCTCTCACCAATCATGTTTCCTATTACTAAGAACTTTCTATTCCTTTGATGCTTCTGCAACGTAGCCATAATTCCATTCCTGACCGGCATCACTTACCAAACCCATTCTTTGTCTTTTGCCTCAAGGAAAAGGTCATCATTGGTTACATCTTTGTTCAAGTTAGGAAACCAGGAGACACCTGTAATTTCTCTCTTTTCTCCCCGTTCTGCTGTCCCTCTCTTAACAAGTGCCTAATTTTTATATTTCCCATATAAATTTAAATCACAAATCCATCTGTTCCTATCTCACCACTTCAGCACGAGCCAAGTCTAAACCAGCACCCCTTCACACCTACATTTCTGAAATAGCAGTGTTCTCTTCTGTAGCACTTATCTTGCTACTGTCTCTTCTCAGAATATGAATAAAGACCTTCTATTGAATTAATTAATATATGCATCCAGTCTGATGTTTCCAGACACTCAAATGACAAACATTTTATTTTCCTCATGTGCCGGGCTAGGCATTAGATGATGCCTAGAATCCTTCCCTCTCTCTGAGGACCAAGCAATCCCCTAGCACGCTCTCCCCATTACTCACCATGATGAGTTAGCAGTATGTCAGCAATCTCAATAAAGGAAAAGAAAGCATGATGAGAAGAGTCCTTTCCACTAGGAGCACAAAATATGTCGCAGGTAAGAACACATTTAACGGACTCCCAGAGTTTAAAAAAAACAGAATATTTAGTGGCCAACCAAAACCTGGGAGCTCCACTAAGAGGAAAAATGGGGAGAGGGTACATTGAACACACTTTTACTTTAATAGAAATCAAACAAAGTTGATGCTTTTGCCTAAAATGTTTTGCTTTTCCAGTAATTCCAGCACTTTAGGAAGCTAAAGCAGAAAGGTTTCAAGTTCGAGCCCGGCCTGGACTTAGTGAGACCTTGCCTCAAAATAAAATTATTTTTAAAAGGACTAAGATTATCTCAGTGAGAAGGCCCTGGGTTTAATCTCTAGTACCACCTGTACAAAAGCAAACAAAAATTTGGAATATTGAGTTCCTAGGAAAAAGAGAGAAGTCCATGAAAAGCCCATCGGAGTTCCAATAAAGCACTTGTGTGGCCCCTCAGATAGTGTCTGGCTCCTTTTTCGCAGTGCACTGTCCTCACCACAAGGATCTCCATCCCACGACGGCGCGTGGAAGCTGGCTCTTCCTGTCATCTAATTTCTTTCTGGATCTGCTGCTGTTTCTGCTCCTCATTTAGGTCTCAGCTCACCTATATCCTTCTCACCTATAGCTCACCTATAAACTTCTTTAACTACTTCATCAAGATACCCTTCCAATTTTACACATCATAAACCTTTTTCAAAAACAAAAACAAAAAAAAACACTCCTTCATGGCTGTTAGCATAATTTTTAGTATTTTAATGCATTTGTTTAATTGTCTAATTTTTCTACAGAGCTACAAGTTCTGTGAGGATTTTTTTTTCTTATTTTTTGGTATTCTCCCATTTACGAGCACTCCAGTCACTGAAAGGAATTCATAATGGAGCAGAAACTCAATAAATATTTCTTAGATAATCATTAAAAAATTAATGTTAAAAACACATGGTTTTGGTTGTGTGTGTAGTGTCATTTAGAAAATAAAGTTTTTTTAATAATCATGATAAATATAGTATATTTATTCTTTGACATTTCTCTAATGAATCAAATTATAAATTATGACATAATTTCAAAAAATTATTTGCATAGTCTGCCCACTATCATCAAAAGAGTATGAAAATTACTTTAAATTTTCTGTGAAATTCAAATCCATTCTTTTATATTCAGGAGACATAAAGGCTTATGATATTTAATGCTAAAGGGAATTGGTATGAAGTATTTATAAATGTTGACTTACATTAGTAACATATAAATTGACAATACTAATATGGCTCCCTTTTAAAAGAATTATTCCATTTCTTTAAACAAGGAACAAATTAATTTGACACTTTTGTTTGTATATCTATTCATGTCCTCCCTATCTATTAAGAAAAAAATTATATATATATATATATATATATATATATTTCACTACAAGCTTTCAAATACCAATGCTATTAATAAGTAAATATTAATATAAATATTTACTTAGTTGGTAAGACATGTTTTTTTTCTTTTTTCTAGAATGACAATTCCAAACAATTTCTCTGCAGTTCCCCTAAAAACCTTCTGACACAGTAAAATCATAGAATGCATCCTGTCTTATTTTTTCCGAAGTGTACAAGTCACCTCAATGCTCCTTAGCTGCTTCTGCATAGCATGTTTCCCGGTGCCCTCCCTTGTTCTCCTTTTGGGACTGGCTGTAGCAGGCTACCTGGGAGAATGGGCACCCAGACCCCTCTCTTTGGGCTGAGAAGTCTGGGGTCTCCTGCCCTCTAGGACCTGCTTCTCAGTCTCCACTTACTGCTGACTTCCAAGAACATTGGAGAGCTTCCAGAAGATCCTTTCCTCCATCAGAAGGGTGTGTTTTCAGACCCAATTATTGTTTAAGTTAAAATTTTCCCATGCCAGGTTCAAGAAAAGATATGTAGCTGGGCATGCACTTTAAGACATAGGGTTAAAATAGGGTAATTAAAATAAAATGAGGTCATTTAGATTGGCTTTAACACTGCATGTCTGATATTCTTATAAGAAAAGGAGGTAAGAATACAAGATACATAGCAAGGGGAGACCAAGGAAGGTCCAGGGAGGTGACAGTCGTGCTCAAGGCAAACAGGGAACCCTGAAGAGAAAGGAACCCTCTCGATTTAGGATTTCTAGCAGTCAGCATTGCTGGACTATAAATTCCCAGGTTAGTACTGTTGGACTGTGATGCTTTGTCATGGCAGCCCTAGCAAACTTACACAGTTAAAATACGTATTTTTCTTTTAATCATTGTCTTGATGTTTACATTGTTTTAGATTTAACCAATGAGTCAAAATTGAGTCAACAGTCTGGCAAAAGAGATTATTTAAAAGGAGCAATATTGAAACTCCATTTAGACTGTTTATAAAATTCATATTGAGACAACTCTTGTGTGCTTGTGTACATGTGTGTTTATTGGATATGTAAATTATATCTTACATGCAGAAAAATGAATAAACCTCTTGGTGCAGTTGTCAAACTAAGTCTATCATCAGCACTGACAGAATCATCTGCATTAGAACACAGAGCCCCCTGCACCCGAGAAATCCTACTGCACCCATTGCCCAATGCACACCACCAAACTTTCTTCTCCCACTACATTATATATTACCATACATTTTTGAAATTCATTTCTTGACTTTTCAAAAGCACTCTTTTCATATATACATGTGCACCATTGTTTAGTTTTGCCTGCTTTGACCACTGTACATACAAAACACACTTCATGAATTCTTCT